>PVKA01010407.1:0-41691 GCA_004027165.1 Ctenomys sociabilis
CTCCTCTCTCTCTCTCTCTCCCTCTCCCTCTCCCTCTCTCTCTCTCTCTCTCTCTCTCTCTCTCTCTCTCTTTCTGTGAAATTTGTCCCATTTTTATAACTATGTAATATATCTGAAATCAAGTTCAACAACTTGGGATCATATTTCAAATAAAACCAAAAGAGAAATATTCCAAGCCATTCTAGCTCCTGCCTAGAACACACGTGCCTCTTAGCATTTGATGGCATTTCACTTGGGTTTGTGGTCTTCATGAGTGGTCCACTTAATCTGAAGAAAGGAACCTCAAACCTTACGTTCAGAGGAGAAAGTGGCTCAGAAAATCATGAACTAAAGACTAAACATCCAGCAAAAATGTTCACTTGTCCAACTTCAGAGCTGTGAAAAGAGCTCATTGCCCTCTTCTGATTAGTTATTGGGTGGTCCAGAGAAAATCAAAGTCAGCCAGTCTATAAATCTACAGGGAGACGACCCTTGCTAGGCATACAGATGTGGAGTGCTACCAGGAAGACAGAAGGAAAATCTGAAACATTATGTGCTAATATGTTCATAAATGTTCATCTCAAATGTTTAAACCACATAAAGTTTAACCATCTTGAAGAACTGATGTTGTTCAGACAATAGTTGGTCCATTTTGTGGCATAGGGTCAGTGTCTTCACTGAACTTGTGATCTATTCAGAATGATCATGCTTATAGCTTTTGTGGCTTTCAATATTGCACCTTGAGTCTTTTCAGAGAGGTTAAAAAATTCTTTCAGGAGCATTCCTGTGCAAATCAGGTATGGTGGTACACACGTGAAATCTCAGCCACTCTGGAAGGCGGAAGCTCAAGAATCACAAGCTCAAGCCTAGGCTGGATAGGGTCTTCATAAGACTCTGTCCCAAAATGAAAGATAAAAAAGATTGGGCTATAGCTCAGAGCAAAGTCCCTGTGTGCACCCCTCTGTCATCCCCCACACACCCTCCCCACACACACACAGAAGAAGAATGTTCCTGTGCAATAACCCGCTATCGCACAATTTGTGATAGGCAAATCTTGGAAACAACCAAGATGCCCATCATCTGAAGAATTGATGAAAAAGATGTGGTATTTTTATACAATGGAGTATTACTCAGCTATAAAGAATGATAAACTCCAAGACTTCATATTTAAGTGGATGCCACTTGAAGATATACTCATAAGTGAAATTAACCAGACCAACATGTGTAAATATTGCATAGTCTCCCTAGTATAATAGAAAAGTATAGCACAATTAAAAGGAAAGTGAGAACTTGAGGATAAGACAATGAAAAGAAGGCAAGGAGAAAAGCTAGGGAACAGGACAGGGGCAAAGCCATACATTTATACATACAAGATGGGCAAGGCAATGATCCTGAGAACTATCAGACGGTTGTTGAAACTAGCAGTTACTTGGTGGGATTCTCACCCTGCCTAGCTATATATGCTGAAACCTGTGAAGTGAGCGACTGCACTGAAGATAGCAATGTGTAATACTAGGGTCATGCTTGGAGTGGTCTTCTAAATATGTACTGCTTTTGATGACATACCAATTATGGCCATACTGTACCTCAAGTAAGTGTTTTGGTTTTTGTTTTTTCTTTTAAAAAAGGGGGGTAATAAATGAAGAAAAGAAACAAGAAAATAATGTCACAGGACTATCCTGTTACAATGCTATATATGGTTAGATTTCTAAATTACCATGTAAAATATGTAACTGTTTATTCATATTTTTTATTATTTTTAACTATTTTTCCATATTCGGTAGAGACGTAAAGTTTAACATATCAATACTTGTTGGAAAATGCATGCTCCGTCTAATGCCTAAGATGTTTGATATTCAGAGAGACAGTGAGGTTAAACCTACTTCTGGAGGGTTAACAACCTAAGTTTGCAAACCAAAAATCAGAGAAAAAGAAGGGCTGCAAGGACAGCCAACATTTTGGCCCTAGCCTTTCAAGGTCAGTGAAGACTCAGGATATAGGAGAACCTGTACTGTAACATCACATAACTCAGTTGTATCCCAAATCTTTCTGATCAAGGAGATTATGGGGTCACAGAGGAGTGTGATCAGTGATGTAGTGTGTGCCTAAGGAGAGTCACATGGAGAGAAAACATTCTCTCAGGCTTTCATAGAGAGCAGACTGATCAAGCCGTGACTCATCCACATGGCTGACACTGACAAAGGAAGTACAAAGTGCAGTACAGGGTTTCGGGATAAGTCTCAAGGGGACTTGACTGACCTTGTCAGGTACAAAAGTTATATTCCTTGTTATATAGGTCTTGCTTTATTTCGGTCTTAACCATCCAGCAGAAAAGTGTATGAAGAGTGAAGCCATGCTAATATGCTGAGCTGTGGAAGGCTCAAGTCATCAGCTTTGGACATTGCCAGTCCTGTGGACAACCCACTACTGTTGTGGACTACTGGACTATATTGGAATATTTTCCTGAGTTCATGCACCTACAATATTTGGATGGCAATTTCTCTGATTTGTGTCAAGGAAAAATACTTCATCTTAGAGACATATTTCTGAAATGATACATAGCACAAGATTAATAATAGATTGTACATGGTAAATAAATTATTTACAAGCTTAAATGAATATAAGAATAAAACTTGTCCAACATAAAAATATAGCCATCTCTGACAATACTAAAGAAAAAAAGTGATATAAATGATCATTTTGTATCTGTATACACAAAATAGTTAAAATAGATAGATAGCTACTTTCTCTTAATTCAATAAGAAGAAAGATTTTTTCTAACAGTGTTTACACAAGATATCATGTCTGCATCCTGTACTATGAATGACTACTACAAAGACAACAATATGCAATGTATTCATTGTTGTAACTCTCCTACCAACCTGATTTGAAGCTGTCTCATTGCAATTTTTTTTCAACAAAATTAATATTTAAAAAAATAACCTGCTATTGAGTAGAATTTATCTGTTTATTTTCATTTTGCTAAATTTCTTGCCCTATTGTCTCTAATTCAAAAATTACGTTTTGACACCATAAAGGACACAATGAAATACCTTCTTAAAACTGCAGGCTTCTGTTTATCATATGCTTCTCTTTCAGTAAACAATAGAGCAATCCCATATAAGTCCAAAAGGAAGTCAGCAATGCCCAACAGAAGGTTCTACGAAGGAAACTAATCAAACAACCTCAGTTTCAACAATTCCCGTCCACTCACTCCTAAATGATAGTACAGAGAAAGCACGAGTTATTGATATTGTTTCTGATTGCTTTTGTATTGCAAAACAATAATTTCTTTTGTCAACTTGGGGATTGAAAAGTCATCTGCCACTGGAATGAAGACTATGCTACAAATACAACCTGCAGCGAGATGAGTAGAAGCAAATTACGTCTGAGTCAGGCATTCAGTCTCACTTGCAGATCTTTAAATGACCTGTTCTCCTAGAAGGCCCTAAAGCAGCAACACAGACATGGGCTAAAAAGTGTCGAAACTATCATTAGGATTTGTAGAGGCAGCAGCTACATCAAGATACAGAGAATACGTATGGCCAAAGAAACCACGCGGTGCAAGGCAGCAGGCTCGATGAGGACCGCGAGCAGTGAGTGTCTTGAAGCCGCTTAATAACAAAATGCTTTTGTTTCAACCCCTTTTCTAGGTATAGGAATATTCATGATGGATGTGCTGAAAATATATTTATAGCAACCTAGCAAAAGTTCTTAAGTCATCCAAAGTATCAGAAATGTCATCCATAGTAGAAAACTACTTAAAATTTAGAATGTATAATCTTTGATAGGTCTTTTTCTGCCTATGAGAAACTCCTACACTCTCCGCCATTCTTCCTCAAACTACTGGTCCTGTGGAAATAACCCATGGCAGTGAGTCCAGTGGTAATGAAGAGGAGTGACACGTGAGAGTCAGGTCCAGGTGGGTGTGTGAAAACTTGGACAAGTTTTATTCTTATATTCATTTAAGTTTGTAAATAATTTATTCACAATGTGCAATCTATTATTAATCTTATGCTATTAGATTAAACTCTGATATACCCACAACAGGGAAGAGCGATGAACTACTTCAATATGTCTCCACTTCCAAACTTCCTTTGAATTTTCATCTTGTATTATTTCATGCACGTGTCCTGCCATCCTCATGGTCATCAAGAATATTGACCTTCCTGGTCTACAAATTTGATAAACAAGAGCCTGGTTTAGAAAAATTTCCCAAGAGGGATAATTAGAGAAATCTTTATCCTAGAAGGCAGTAGATGTCAATAGAAGCATAATTAATTAATATTTTCCCCTTTTGTGAAAAGGAGTCCACATGTGTTTTGTAGAAGGTCTTTTGTTTTACTGGGGACATGTTAGGCAGAGGCAGCATTGCAGAGGAACACAGGCAGCAGGGGTTTCAAAGCTATAGTTTGGAGTAACTACATTTGATCTTAGCCAACTACAAGGGAGGAGAGCTTTAGGAAGGGGCACTGTTTGGTCGAAGTGGTATCCTTCCCCAGTCCTTCCAGTCCCCATCCCCATCCCCATCCATGCTACATTCCCAGATTTTATTTGTTTCGTAGGCTTTATGCTCTGACCTCTGTCCAGATTTGCAAAGAGATTTTTAAAAGTTTACTGTAAAGTGGCACTATGACTACATAGAATTTAGCTTATACAAGGAAAGGTGCCTGTGTATGTCCTTGAATGTCAGACACACAGAGGGACAGAAGAACAAAGAAAAGAAAACCTGACAATACCCAGAAAAGCCTTCTAAAGACATATATTCAGGTTGAATATCCCTTATCTTAAACATTTGGACCAGAAGGGTGTCAGAGTTCAGATTGATGGGTTTTTTAAGGGCATCACAGAGGAGAAACAGGCAGAAGGAAAAAGGGAAAAGGGATTCATTGTGTTTGAGGACATGGAGAGAATCTGGGAAAGATAAGGGATTCTCTGAGTCAGAACAAAGGGAGGGTAAGGCTTTTATAGCCTTTTCTCAAGAGTGGAGTTTGAGAGGGAGGTTTAGATATACATGAGGAGCTGACTAGAGATTCCCCCTGGGCCAGCAGGAAAGGTGAAAGGAAACTGCACTCTGGGCTGAGTTGGAGAAGAAGGTGGGAGGTGGTCTCTGGGAAGATGAGCTGTTGTTTTAAGGGCTTCACCCATATTAGATGACCACCATAATGATTCAGAAATTTATGCAAGAGCCAGAGCCTATCACAGATATTTTTCCTCATTAACTTCATTGAAAATCAATAATTACATAACATATTAAAAATCATAGACAAATACTGAAAGACATAAGATGTAGACAGTGAATTTTAGAGAAATATTTCTGAAATGAATATACAGCATAAGATTAATAATAGATTGCACTTGGTAAATAAATTATTTACAAACTTAAATGAATATAAGAATAAAAATTGTCCAAGATAAAAATGAAGAAGAAAGAATTTACAGATCAGCCATATAATAGTTTACTCTGCGCCAAAATCAAGAAACTTATATTCATATAATTAGAATTCTCAAAGAAAAAAGGGTAAGCAATAAATATTTAAAGATTTAAACTTTCTGAATTTATTTGAAGTTATAGCACCACCCTTCCTGGTGCTACAAGAAAAATGAACCTTTTGCACAAGAAATTTGAATAAAATCATGCCAAGATACACAAAAATGATATTATCCAATATTAATTGTAAAGAAAATCATTAAAGCATATACATAAAAAATCAGCTGTGGAAGAACAAAATTAAAAAGCATCTTGTTCCACATTAGAAAAAACAAAAAAGACCAAGTAAGAAACTAGACTAATTAATTCAAAGGGCTGAAAGAAGAAAAAGAGCTTTCCTCATTGAATTTTGTATTTGGCATACATTTGAAAACTAAAAGTAAAATATTTTCCAGTTATACAAACTCAAAATATTCCAATACCTCCAGACATATAAAAAATAATAGACAGGGCCAGGGAGATGGCTCAGTGGAATAAGCACTTCCCTGGCAAGTGCAAGGGCCTGAGCTCAATCCCTGGTTCCGCAAAAGAAAATAACAGACAGTATAATCCAGAAGGCAAGAGAAGTTGCTATATGGTCCTGGGTAAGGAATAAAGAGCTCTCAAAATGATAGTTATGCAGGTTTATGTAAAATATATTAGATGAACCCATCTAAAGGGTCATTGAAAATTTCTACAAAACAGTATCAATTTTATGTCAGGTTATATACATATTTTTTTCATGTGTATATGCACATGTGTGTGTGTATGTGTGTATCTAGGTAAAAAACAAGGAAGAGGGGACCAGGAGAT
The DNA here is from genome assembly GCA_004027165.1 of Ctenomys sociabilis. Taxonomy (NCBI): domain Eukaryota; kingdom Metazoa; phylum Chordata; class Mammalia; order Rodentia; family Ctenomyidae; genus Ctenomys; species Ctenomys sociabilis. Next base: position 6,263 of record PVKA01010407.1, read on the forward strand.
AGCTCAGTAGAATAAATGCTTCCTTGGCAAGCACAAGGGCCTGAGTTCAATCCTTGGTTCTGAAAAAAAAAACAAGGAAGAAGTAATATAAAGTCAATGGAAAATGAAAGTATACTTTTTATAGTTTCTAATACTAGAAGAAAATATCATACCTTGTCTTTTAAATAGATTGTAAGTCAAAGATACAGTATAAATCTTAAAACAAAAATTAATATTAAACAATGTTCAAAAATTAGTTAATTAATTAATTAAAGACTTCAAAACAATTGAACTAAAAATAAGTTTTCATGATAATAAAGAATTACTAAGAATAAAACATAACATAAATACTGGAATGGCAAATATATGACCAGCACTTCTAACAGTTTGGGGATAGTATATTGCAAAGGTCTAGCATGTCATGGACATGGACAGTGTCCATGACGCTTACTGGTGGCCAGGTGTCATTTGTGGGACTGAGCTACTGCTACTTCCTTAATATCCATCCTGTAGACCCAGAGAGAACCATGACCCATAGGGTGCAAGAGAAATCCATTTGTAGAGTACGCTGATAGAAATATTTTGCTGCTGTATGTAAAAGAATAATTGAAATACTGGTTTTGTATACCTCTTTTTCTCCTATACTTAATTGTTTGCCCCATTTGGTGGGTTCTTTCCATTCTGATTCATGGAGTTGTTGTCATTTTGATCCTTGTCTAGAATCTTGTAGTAGAGAAGGTTTTTTTGTTTGTTTGTTTGTTTTTTGTTTTGGGGGGGCTGGCTCGGGCTGCCTGAAGGGCCAGTCTGATAAGGCATGGGGAGCTGGGGATCAGACTGCCATCCCCTGCACCTGACCGGGTTTACCCCAGCAGGCACTCAAACAACTAAGCTAACCCGCAAAGACCCCTATCACAAATATTTTTGGACTTGGATGTATGCAAAGTCTAAATGAGATATCTTAAGCATGAGATCCAATTCTAACAACAAAATTCATGTATGTTTTATATATGCCTTATAAACACAAAAGGAAGGTAGTTTTGTGAGGCACTTTTAGAATTTGTGTACGACCCATCACATGAGATCAGGTGTGGTATTATGTGTGTGTGTGTGTGTGTGTGTGTGTGTGTGTGTGTGTGTGTGTGTGCATACTAAATGAAGAGAATGAATCTCCACAGTTAAGATGGGCAGGAGAGGTCTTGGAATCCAGCTAAGAAGGGTTTGAGCAAGAGGAAGTTGGAGCGCATCACTCAGACCTTGGGTCTCTTGGCTTCTGAGATCAAACTGGCTTCAGTCACAGTGGCACCAGACTCTGGAATCAATTAACCTTGGGAAAGCTACTGAGCCCCAACCACAGGGACTGCTGGGATATTTCTATCAAAGGGATGATGTGAAGAGGCCCAAATTTAACAAGTAATTTCCTATGAGTACAAGGAGAATAAAATACAAGGTGCAGGCCGGGGGCAAGCAACAGAGGCATAATTAATCGAAAGATGCAATTTAGAAGGGGGAGGGCACATTGTAATCCTATGATCTTTGAACACCCTAGATCTTTGAAGCTGGCTAGCCAAAATCCCCAATATTCCTCTCCTTGTGAACTTCTAGACAGGGAGATAAGAGCTCTCCTCACATGAATGGGATAGTCTTCTTTGCTGTGATGAAGAGCCTTATGGCCTTATTGGCTTTGCCCTACTCTACACTGCAGTGCTTCAATTATGTAAAATTTTGGGGTACTTTCATTCATACATTCCGACAAGTCAAAGCCATCATGTTGTGTTTATGCAATAGAGATACATTTCAAAACAAAACATGAGCCATGCCTTGCATCTTGCAAAAGCAATCTTACTGAATCATAAATAAGCTTACACAGTCTTCAGCACCCTCTGAGATGTTTTTGTTTGGTTTGGTCCATGCCCCAAATTGTATTTTGCTTGAGACCTCTGCTCACTTTGTTTTACTTGTAAGGAACTGTTTCAGGCCAAACCTCAATTTACTCACACATGCTGGCTGAAAATGAATTATTGATTAGAGGAAAAGTAATGTTGTCATCTTGGACACCTTGTTTTCTCCCTCAGTTACAGCTGTGTGCTCTCCACCAGTCCTTTCTGTTTCTAACAAGAAAGAAAGAAAGAAAGGAGCATAACTGGCAATGGTGTGGACTTGGAGAGAGGAAGCCTGCCCAGGAAGGCAGATGCCAGCAGAAATCGGCCTTGGCTGTCACAGTCCTTTGTGCTAGAGGCTTATGTGTTGGAGAACTGGTAAAGGAGTAACATAATTAAAGATTTTAATAAGTGAAGTCAAAAGGAATGAAAGAAGAAGCAAGATCCTGCACTTAACAGCAAACACTTTGGCTCCAGACCCAGATAGAAAACCATGCTAGGAGTTAGGGAAAACTTGTATGACAGAGTCAAGGAAAGAAAAAAAAGTAATTTCTGCTTACAAGCTGGATACACTTGGATAAAACTGAGATACTCTTAGACTGAGTCACACACCAGACAGGTATGACTAGAATTGACCATTTGATGAAACAGGAAGTAGCCAAGGGGAAACTTGAGGCTGAGCTTTTTTCTGCTTGGGTAAAGTACACTGATGAAAACATAAGTTAGAGAAATAGGTTAGAAATAAAAAAATAAAAAAAAACTCTGCCTAAATCTACTAAATCCTAACTACCCAAGGCCCTCAGAATCCCATGCATGTGGTTCTTCTCTCCAAGTGTAAGAGATTAGACCTGGGACAGCCGGTCCGGTAGCAGGCATCCATTTTTGATCTGAAGTTGCCATTGTGAGGAGGCGGTTTAACACAGGAGAAAGAATCAGTAGCCACAGAAATCTGCCAATGAGATCTTAGAAACAAAGAGGCTGCGTACACCTGTGAAGGGATATAAATGAACTACACTTTGGTTTTCCCCGATCAGAAGCTCAAAGGATCAATTGCGGCCTGTGGGGCCAGCCCTGCCTCTGTACTAAATACATTTTAAAAAGAAAGAAAAAAGAAATTTAAAGAAAATCATCTCACTCCAATAAGACCTCATCCAGTGATATGGCAATTACCGATGGTGTCACAGACTCAAGCATAAATCAGGACTGTCACACCTGTAACATAGATACTCTGAGAGGTTGAGACAGGACAGTTACAAGTTCAAGCCCAGCATAGACAACTTAGCTACTTAATGAGAAGTTGTCTCAATTTTTTTTTAATTTATTAACTACTAAAGATGCAGCTTAGTGAAAAGCCCTGGATTCAACTTCTCAGTACTAAGCAAGCAAACAAGAAAACTAAATCCAATAAGATCTCCAAGACCCATCCTATGGTTAAAGATGCCCAGGGTCTAGCACTGTCAGGAAAAGCACTGTGAGTTTATAAATATCAAAAAAGTCAAAAGCCAAACTACAAAGATGAAGGTAGGAAAAGGATTATGCTGAGGCCATATAGAATAATTCTAGAAATACTACAAATCTCATGTATTTCCATACACGTTTACAGATACAAACTCTTGCAGGGTACTTTTATAAACATTACTTGATTTAATTTCCAGAGTCAAAAAACCTGTCTTCTAATTCAGTCCTCACTAATTCTTAGTCATGGAAATCTTGATCTAGTTGCCTCTGAGTTGAACATTAGTGATCTGTAGAATAAGGATAATAAAAATGTAAACTTCCTAGTATCAATGTAAGGATTAAACAATATAGTAGATGCAAAGTAGTACCTGAAACAAGACTTCATGGTAACCCTGTGAGGTGTCCAGCCAAGCGTCTCCATTCAAGTTACAGATGAGCAAACTAAAGCTCGGAAAGCAAATTGCCTGATATTGCGAGAATGATGGCCCCAGTAAAAGAAATTAAGGGATGTATTGTTCAATCAAAAAGAAGAGTGCTGGACAGAGGCATTTTAGTGTCACCTATGCATATATTTGCACACTCACAGCCAAGAAAGGATCAGAGGAGCTACTGAGTTTCAGATTTTAGGAAAAGCTGGTAGAAATCTTCCGGTGTCTGGCTTACACACCAGAGGCAGGCTCATTCTGGTTCCCATCAGGAAGATCTGTTTTACCATTGAAGTACCAGCATCCAAAAGGAGGAAGGAAGGGCGCTCTCCATAGAAGAGAGCCATGCCTGCCCCAGGCACGCAAGAACTGGTGCTGTCTGGGGAGCCCCTAAGGCAAAACGTCAATTTCTGGAATCCCTGTGGACTGACTCACTGCAGGGAGAGCTAAGAACTGCTCAGAACACCTACACTGATTTAAAATTTGTCTCTTCCCATTGTAATGAAGACGTGTTAATAGACCATCGACTTTCCAGCCTCTTTAGGCAGAACACATGAAGCATAACTTAGCCTTGCTTTGACAACTCAAGAACATGCTCATGAATACCCTTTATTGTCCCAGGTTGTCTACAGTCATCCTTTAGGATATTTTAAAACATGTTAGAAAAGAATTTTTGCCAAACTAAATATTTCCACAAAAGTAACTGACCATTCTTACTACTTTTCTGTGTTTCTCTTGATACCATTCATCTCTTACGCGCACGCTGTCCCGCCCTCACCTGTTTGTCTCTACCACGGCTCTTTCCAAATTCCCTCCACTTGTCTTTTCTTGTCTGCTATAGGAGCTAAACTTCGTAAAGTAGGCTGTAAAGTAAGTAAAATAACACTCAAAAAGGGTGAATTTCATAATATTTGAATTACATATAAAAGTATTTTAAAGTATACTGGTGACTATAAAAATCTTACCAAAGGTGGGAGATACCACGTCACTCTGTTTATACTGATAACCAACCATTTCACTCATACTTAAAATAGGACAAATGAACAGAGAATTTAGAGTTCCTCCATAAGTACTACGCTTCATCTTTGAGATTTGTTTCAATGTTTATTTAGATTCTTTCTTAGTTTTGTACTTAATCTTGAAAATAAAATTGATTTCAGTTCTGGTTAAGGCCTCCTCCCTGTCTTTGCTCATTCACGTGCCATTTTGGGGTAAGCCTTGGAAACAAACATAAATCTTGCGTGATTCATGAGCAAGTGAGTCCTTGCGTGGACTTTTAGGTATAAATCGCTAAGAACTGTGAATTGGTAAGGCTTCTGTGCTTTTTGTAAATTTTAACTCCACGATTCCCACATCTAGTCAGTTCCTAAAAAAGCATCCATAACCAACCAACTGGGAGATCCATTTGGTCCATGGCTAGAACAGACCCAAGAATAGACATCCTGGACCAGAAGAAAATGGGGAGACATAACAGAGCTGCTTGCCATTGTCTTCTTTAGTACTATTCGATGGAACACTTAGGACTTCGTCACCCAAAGTATAGTCACTTAGAACCACAGCAGCAGCCTCATTGTGCTAGATACACAATATTTTAGGCTCCACCCAAGACCTATTAAATAAGAAGCAGCCTTTTAACAAGATGCATAAGTGGTTCGTATGCTCATTAAAGTTTGAAAAGTACTGCTGTAAATACTTCTGTATATCAGCCCGCCTGAAACAGCTGGCATTGCACCGTGGCAATACTCATGGCTTTCAGAGCCCATCTGTGAATGCTGCTGAGGCCACTGTGTGACACAGCCACATTCCCCGGCCCTGCAGGCAGGAGTCATGGTGCCGAGCAGGCATTCAGCATCTCCTTGAACAGGTGGAGGCCCAGGCTGCTCTCTGCACCATTCCTGTCGGGGTCAGTAGCTCTTCTGTTTTGTATCTCTCACTTGTTGGCAACATTCAAAGCTGGGTCTTTTTCCTTTGTTACAGAACTCCATCCACATTCCTGGAACTAGATAGTCCCCATCTCCAAATCTACTGTCATCTTCCTGGGACACTTATTCATCCAGGATTCACTTGAAAAGGCCTAAGCAAGTGAAGGCAAGGCCAACAGCCTCTGCATTTGCCATTCCATGACCACCGCGTGAACACTTGAGTCCCCTCTGTGCCAGTCAGTTTGTTCACCTTTAACTCTTAGTCTCTATTTCTTACATAGTGCTGTAAACATATATTTCTTTTTAAAAGGTGCTTGGGTTTGAGGCTATGGTTTCATGTTTGTGAGGCTAATGCTCTAAGTTCCACCCTAGCCCTGGAAACATATTTTTAGGGTAGAAAAAATTACTTATAATGTTAAGGAATTGGTACTGTGATTGAGAAGGCAGGATGTAGAATTTTGAAATAGATGAGAAAGGAATTTTGAGTCCACAGAAGACATGGTACAAGCTGTGCTGAAGAAAGTGCTGGACTATGTGGGAGTGAGGCGTCTGGCTCGCATTAGGATCCAGACAGGGCTTTTTGTCCCTCTAACCCTATTTGTTCAACTACTTTTTAAAAATGGTGTTGGATCATCTAATCTGTAATAAAAATATCCCTCCACATGGACCATTCAATATCCAAGGGCAGCACCTTGAACACATACACGTAAACACTTAAAGATTTCAGAGAAAGAAAATAAGTAACACAAACAAGGACTGTAGAGGATCATGATTAAGGGTTCTGCGAACCTGTAACAGGAAGACCACAAGTTTAACCTGTACTGAAGCAGCATATCAACTTGGAGAGACCCTCCTCAAATTCTTTTTTTTTTTTTTTTTTTTTTTTTTTTGGATCAGGAATCAAACTCAGGACCTTGTGTTTTCCAGGAAGGTACTGTGCCACTACTGAGCTACATTCCCTGGCCCTCAAATTCTTAAATAGCAAAATAAAAAGGACTGGTGATATAGCTCCATGTAAAAGCCATGGGTTCAATTCCTAGTACTTGAAAAAAAAGTCCTGGTTTTAACATCAGGCAAATAAAGACCCTAATTTCCTTGAGGTCTTTGACAAGTGCCTTCATCACTTTGATCCTCTATTTTCTCGTTTGTAAAGTGGAGATAATAATAGCCCCTACTTTGTGGGGTTCCTATGAGGCGTAAGTGGAATAATTCATAGAAAGTGCTTGGCATAGGAAGGGCAAGCTGAAGAGATGGTGATGGTGGTAGTGGTACTGCTGCTGACTGAAAAATTTCTGGAAGGTCTTCGTAGAACACATAGCTCTCTGCAGTAAGGGGAAACCTCAACACTTTGTTGAAGGAGCTAACCAGACAGGAGAAGCACTTCAGGGAGACTGACTGGGAGCAGAGCCACTGACTGAGGATAAACTGACAGCCAACTGTGGACCAGGGAGGATGGAGAAGGAGACACTTGGCTGAATGGAAAGAGACAGAGTCTGTGAGACAGGCTGTGGACAGCACCTGGCATCTCCAAGCAAGTGAGGAGCAGGAGAGACACTGCCAGCTGGGAGGCCAACTGGGCCCTGCAGTCAAATACTGAAATATTTGAGGAGTCAAATACCCCTCATCAAATACTGAAATGCAGCCGATAGGGCAGGAAGTCAAGAAGAAAACACAATGCTGTGGGAAACCCCAAAGATGCCCCCAAGAGCCCCAGGAAATTCCTCCTGGTCTCCTCCATGGGTAATATTTCTTTTCATCCAAATTAAAACTAGAGGAAACACACAACTGGGCCTATGTGCCAGGGAGCTATGTGAGGAGCTGAGATTGCATGCTGTCTTGGTGTTCTGAGTCAGAGAATCCTGTAAGAGAACACAGAGGGATGCCAAGCACGCCGTGTCACTTGGGGGAGGGGGCTGTGGTCAGATTCCTTGCCGGGTAAAAGAAGGGCCCAAGCCCTCGCAGAAAGCTCTCTGCAGTGCCATGTGGTTGCTATTAAGAGCCTAAACAATAAGCCAAGAACAAGACAGACTGCATCCATCCTGGTCTCCTTCCTGGTCTGAACCCAGGATGCCCAGAGCACACAAGGCCCAGCATGACTGTGGAAGGCAAGCACAGTTTTCTAACAACATCCCAGAGGTAGATAGACGACAAGGCAGCTGAGCCTAACTACAGATCAGAACTTTGCCCCAGGCAGGTCACTGATTATTCTTTGGCAGGTGTCACTTTCATTGGTACATCCTGGAGTACAGGCTCTTTGCTACAGCTTCTGAGAGGCAGACGTTGTCCTAGTCCTATACTAAAAACAAAGAAACTTGGCCAGGGATTAAGCACAGTGCCTGTCTGGCAAGCTCAAGGTCCTGAGTTTGATTCCTGGTGCCAAAAAAAAAAAAAAAAAAAATTACAAAGAAACTGTCACATTATAAACACCAAAGTGCTTAGTGAGATAAGACATGAGCAAGACAGTTTAGGAATATACAGGCATGCACACACTCCCTCCCACATGCACACCCTGGAATAGGGTGTGATTTCATTGTCTGCGATCCTAGTAATGTTCTGTCAGGAAAAAAAAAAAGTCACTGCGAGATGGGCACATGATAGTGCATGTGATCATATCACTTTTGCCACCATTGGAGGGAAAATTGAGGCAAAAGAGTAGTTAAAGTGAGCGGCCATCCCAGGCGATCTTCTTAACCCCTTTCTTTCTTGGTCTTAATTTACAGACCGGCATCAGTCATTCTTCTGCGGCTGCCACCACCATAGCCCAGCAGGTAGGGATTTCTAGTCAGTGAGGCTTTCTCCTTCAGTATAGCATAACTGACCACCCTAGAAGGGAGCGCATCTTTGCCACTGGGTTGCCACCAGGCAGCCTTCCTAAGTCACAGTCTCACATTAAAATATCAGCATTAAGACCAATAGAAGCTGAAATCTTATTTCCACTGTAGCTATTACTACTTTCACTGTACTACTGAACATCTGGAGTATTTAGTGTCCCTTAATAATGGGCTGGGGAGTGAAGGAGTCCTGACGTACAACGTTTGCCCATTTCTGACATATTAGAACTCCCACCACTCTTTATTTTATGCTGCTAATGATGTTAGTGGATCCATAAAATTCCTAAAGGTTTAAAACCTGGCTTTCAAAAGCCAGTACACACCTGGGACATCAGGAGTTATCTAGGAAACACGGGGCTTGTGTCTCTCTTACTATGGTCTCCAGGAGAGCGGACAGGAGTGATTCCAAGTCTGGCTTAGAGTACACGTAGGGGCGAAAGACTGTCGAAGTGGGTGAGAGAGACTTTTTATTGACTGACCCTCACAGAATCGAGTCATGCACAGGTTTTATTTGCTAGAGACAGAATCCACAATGACTAATTTAAGTAGGAGGAGAATGTTTTGACTTTTATGTTATTAAAAATAATAGATAGCTTGAAGACTATTAGAGAAGATGATTAGCAGAGCAAGGTCACACCTCCATGAGCAATGTGCTAGACCAGGGTGAAAATCCAAATGGCCGCGAACACCCTGTGGCAGCACCTGGACTCCATCCCAGTAGCAGGGCTAGGCTTGTCAGGGCACCCGATCACACCCATGTCGCTTCTGCACTGGGGACTGCCTGGCACCACCCCAGAGGAGTTGCCTCTTCTGCTGTGGCTCCCACAGACACTGACGCAAATCTGAAAGATTTGCATGGCACTGTTTGTTCCTGTGCTCATTCCCTTCCAAAGGCAGCGCTGAGTGCTCCAGAGACTTGGGATTGGCAGGACTGAGCAGGCCTGGCCCCCGCCCCATGCTGCATGATAGCCTAGGTTTGTGCTGTATGGCTGGCTACTGGGGCACCAAGATAACGACATATCATGTCAATGTCGTAGCGTGGACATTCTCCCTAAAGAGAAGTCCAAGGACAGAGGGCAGGCCTTGTGCAGGGGGTGCGGCTTCACCTTGGGATCAGACAGGCCCGCTGCTCAGCCCCTCCATGCCTCTCTTTTGTCATATGTGAAATGCGGGTAATAATAATAGCACCCCACCTCACTGGCTTGGTCAGGATCCAGTGAGACTGGTTGAGGACAGAAACCTATTCCACAGTGGCGCTCAAAACCCTTTAAAATATTTTTGTGAAGGCCAGTGGGACGTAGTGAAAAGAAAGTGACTTCTGGGCTCTGAGAGACCAAGCAATGGGTTTGGCTTGAGCCTGCATTTTTTCTTTTCTTTAAAATAAAAATGAAATAATAATAATATTAATGTATGTCTGTCTTAGAGGGTTGCTGTGAAGTTTTAAAATAATGTAAAGGTCTAGGCACTATAGCTCAATGACAGACCACTTGCCTAAACTGTGCAAGGCCTCGGTTCCATCCCTAGAGCAACAATAATAATAATAATAATAATAATAATAATAATAATAATAATAATAATAATTAGCACAGGATCTAGCTTATAAAAATTGCTCAATACATAATAGTCATTATGAATATTACAATTGTTTTTATCATCACACAGTATGGCCTACGTGAGAAAGTCAGCTATTCCTAGCTTGACTGGCTTCTCAGAACGTGGTGAATGTCTTGAGTAAGAATGCAGGAAACCACAAGACTTCTTACCTTATATCACTGATAGCACCAATAGCAGAATGTTCTGGAACATAAAGCACGTTCCTTCTCTCACTCTCACCCAGGCTAGTCTTGTGAGACAAGCAGAACAAATGTGCAGGGCAAGAGTTGTCACGCTGCACCTCCTCACAGTGAGACGAGTTTGCCCCAGAAGAGCCAAGCAACTGTCGAAGTCACACAGTGAGTGAGTGACAGAGTCAAAACTGAAAGGCAGGACTTTGGGCTTTGCAAGAAGTGTGCATTCCGCTGTTCCATGCCGCCTTCTATGGCTCATCGTGTGTTTAGTCAGCAGATATGCACTTCAACCTTCCCTGTGTCAGTCATTACACTGAATAGGTTCTGATCCAAAGATGAATTAAATAAAGTGCCTGCCCTCTAACCAAAATAATTCAAGAAAACATTCCACCCTGCCCCAAGGGAATTCAATAGAAAATACTTTTACCCATTATAAAACTCCCAGTATTTCAAGAATTATATTCACAAAAGAGGTGATCACAAATTGGGTGATTAAAAGGGGACAATTATTGTCATTTAAGTCATCACTTATAAAATTAATAGCAAAAAAAATTGACATCATTAAAGGGAACTATTAAAAGCATTACTATATAGCTTGCTAAGTTTGTCTCATTTTTCAAATTAACTTTACCGCTAGCAAAATCATATGATTTGCCAAAAGGAGCATAAATTTGATACCAATACATATTATTCACAATATACAACCTCAAAAATGTTCTTAACGTTCCTTGGATCTGGGTCTCCTTAGACAGCTTTCCCCCTATCTTTGCTCTGACTCCATCCACTGTGAGAAGATGATATAAAACACTCTAGGTTCCAGAATGTTCTGTCCTTGGAAGATCTCCACTTGGACTTTTTGGACAAATGTCCCATTAATTCCCCTATGACTAAGGCACTTTGGGGTCAGCACAACTTGGGGTCTACGAGGACTAGGGAAAAGGACCGGGTGCAGAGTTCACACCAAGGCTACATGCTTCAGAAGCTTGGAGCAAAGCCAGTCCCTGCTGCAGGGATTCAGAAAGGAGTTGACCCAGGGAAGTTTTCCCCTAATAAAATTTTCTGAAGTTAATATTGTCTTTTATTTTATTACCAATAATGATAGTAGCTACCACTTAATGAGAGATGCGTATGTGCCAAGCACTTTACATGCGGTATTTCTAAATCCTTATAAGTAAAGAAGGCATTATAATTCTTCTTTACAACGACACACTGAGGCACAGAAAATTTAAGTAATTTTTCCAAGGTCACCTTACAGGAGGCAGAGGTGGTACTTGACACCAGTGCTAGTTTTCTCATTTCTCTCTGTTCTTGCTGTCCTAGCCAGCATTTTCCCCTAATCCACTGCAACATCTTCATGTCTCTGTGTCTACACAGGAAGTTTCAATTGTTGGTCTAAACATATTTCCTAATTACCACCTACACACCCTGTACTATATTAGGCACTAAAGAATGTCAAAAAGAATTCTTGGTTTGGCTTATTCTTTGACTTGAGAAAAAATTGTCTCCCTGGGCCCCGTTCCTTCCTTTGCTGATGATTTATTTCTTTGGCCATGAGACATGATACAAAAATTAGGAGCTTCTTCATAAAACTCATGGAGAGATAAGTGAAAGATTTTGCTTAAAATTACAACTATATTTATATTCATTTTGACTCTCATAGAACCCAAACAAGAAAATCTATGTCAAAGTGACAATTTAAAATATCTGATAAGAAATATGAACCATTTCATATGCATTATATTTTTAAGGAAATCCCCTACTTTATTGCACTTTGCAGGGATTGGTAGACTTCCTTGGAGAATACCTGGAGACCATTGGGCTGTAGAGCTGAAGAATCATGAGAAGGACTATCTGTTCTAGATGTCCAAAGAGTCTCTACTGGGTTCCAGTGCACAAAGATGGTGGCAAAGCGCAGAGATCTTCTACAAAAGGGGATCCTTCCTTCTTTCCTTTTTTATTTTGTCCAAGTACAAGCCTGTTGGTTGGTTCCACCCACCTCCATGGTGGGTCTCTCCTCCTCAGTTTGTGGTCTATGTGTCAGTCATCCCCAGATACTTAGAAATGCAAACCACAGGGTGAGGGATGTCAGGAGCATATTGATTAGAGTAAACAAGAGGAACATAATCAATAAACTAAATGTATAATTATACAATGGATTTGCTACATAGGTTTACAGGGTCAGAATGAGGAGAGTCCCAGTGGCCATCTGTGGAACCAGAGGCAGAAGAATCCTAATGCACACTCTGCAGAGCAGCAGGATCCAGTAATAATTGAAGATCAAAGACCTGGAGGCTCACTGCAATCAGCGGTGTGAGTCTGTGTCAGGAGGCTACATCGCAAGGCTGAAGAGAGTCTGTGCTGGAAGGGCAATGGCAAACTGGAACTTCTCCGAAGGGGGCACTGCCTTCTTCTGCTGCTTTTTATTCTGTCCAACTGCAGGTGCATTGGTTGGTACCACCTACACCTGCACGAGGTCTTCCTTCCTCAGTGTGTGGCCAACATGTCAATCCTCTGCAGACACACCCAGAGCATCACTAATCTGCAAGGCAGTTCTTACTAAAGTTGTGATCACAGCTGACAATCACAAGGGGTAATGGGGGAGGCAAGTATTTTGAGAAAACCACATTTGATGTTGTAAAACAATGTTATATTTAGAAAGTGGAATGCATTCATTTTGCAATATAGACAATTGAAAGTAAAGCTTGATAATTTCTTTACTAATAGGGCACTAGTGTTAAAAAATGGGAAATGCTTTTTACATATGATAGATTGCATATTATGTATCACAGACTAGAAATCATATGTTACATATTTTGGTTGGAGATATATTGGTTTACCTTTCAACCTTGATTTCATTGCCAAGTTCTCAAAGCCATACAGATTCATGATGCTTTTAAATTCTAAATCATCATTTATCCTGACTGGATTTCAGATGGTTTTTTGGTTTTGTTTGCTTCATTTTTCATCTTCTTCAGTAAGGGAGAAATAAACCAAGATGTTCTGCTCCCGAAATGTCCTGAGAGGAAGAAAAATATGAATAAATTATATTCAGATGGGCCGCTGTCTATAAATCCACCTGGATTCTGCTCAACAAAGAGGACAGGGCACTCCTACCTCATGAAGCAACAATGTCTGGTAAGTCTGTCTCCAATTTCACAGTTGAAAATAGATCCTGGTCATCAACCATGCAGAATGGAGGCCTGTGTGCTCTCCTCCTGCCACCTGCCAGCTGCCTTCCACACTGACGAAAGGAATTTCAATTGGCCATCTCATTGCTTTTCAAAAATTGTTGCTTACTAGTTACTCTACTGCAGAGCCTTGGGGCATGAGGATACACTAGTAGTTCAAAACGAGTTTGTGAAATTAATGACCAAAAAATTAATAACGGAAAAAAGTAGGCAGGCAAGAAAGAATCACACAGTACAAATCTGTATTTCTGATGGTAGACATTTTGGTTTCTTTTCTCTTGTTGCTGAAAGCAAATATCTGACACCCAAAATTAAGGACTGAACGTTCTACTTAGCTCACAGGTTATAGAGATTTCAGTCCATAATCAGTTGGCTCCAAGGCAGAGTGGCACAACAGGAGGGAGTTCATGCCTGAAAAGAACAGCAAAACCAAGAAAAGCAAAGAGAAGGAGCTGGGGGGAGAGAAAGCCTGTTTTCTGCCTTATACTATATGCAGGCAGCTTGTCCCAGAGTAGGTGTGACATTCATACCCACAATCCCAGCGCTGGACCATGAATCAATCAGAAACTCTGCACTCAATGACTGCATGAGGCTCTGGGGACATCTAGACACAAATTGCAACAGTAGTGAAGAATGAGCAGGAATCTGACCAACTAAAGGGACTTAAAAAAAAATCAAGATAAGACATATATCAAAGTAGGTGAAGCACCTTAGCCAGCCCTTGTCTTTAGAAAGGCAATCAATATTTGACATTTTCACCAAAGTGTAATTTACTAGCTAGTTCAAATAGACCATATATGTTGTTATTTTCATAATTTCTTTTTTCTTTTTTTAATATATCAGGCTCAGAGGCTCTGGTCAAGGACATTAATGGGGAACATGGAGTAAAGTGGTAACAAACAAATGTGGATCATCCAGGACTCCAAAGGGAAGACATCAGGGCCAGGGAGATGGCTCAGTGGAATAAGCGCTCCCCTGACAAGCGCAAGGGCCTGAGTTCAATCCCTGGTTCCACCAAAAAAAAAAAAAAAAAGCAAAGGGAAGACATCTTAATACCAGGAGGAAGACATCTTGGAGAGATCCATGGGCTGCTGGTAGCCATATAACCTAAGTGACTCTCTTCTTTACATACTTTACATATCATGAATCTAAGATTGTATTTTTTTTTAAAAAGTTTCTACAGCTAAACAATAGTTTAAAAATTATAACAGAAAAAAAAAATCCTCCTCCTGAGAATAATTTTAAAACTGGTTAGAATATTAGTACAAAAAATTTGACGTTAATATCACAAAACCCTACACAAAGGCAAATAGTAAAGTCCAAACAAAAATAATAAGTCATGAAATAAATAACCAAAACTAATTATTGTTCCTTTTAAAAGACTAGAAAAAAACTGAGAAACATAATTTGAGAAGAAACATTTGCAAACAGGAATGGGGAAAAGGCCAAGAGATGGAGGAGAGGAAAGGAATAAAGCGTAAAAAGAAATGGGAATATGTTTGTGCATGCACTGATTCTCCATCATGCATGTAATCCCTATGTACCACAAACATGTTTCAGTGAACAATAACATAAAATAAAGAGAGAAGATCCAAATACATCAGCAATGGGAAATGTGAGACCCATTATAAGTCTTGTACACACCTCAAGGAAAATTAAATTTGATTTTTATATAATGCAAAAATTGCTTTAAAATATAACTTACCAAAACTAAAACGCTCACGAGATTCCCAGTCTGTATATCTCATAAACATTGAGTAGGCAGTAAAATAGCTCTTACTTGAAAAAAAAGGGGGAAAGTAAAAAGTAGACCAAACATTCAAGGAAAAAAAGAAACCCTCCAACTAAAGTTCTGTTCTTACAAAGTGAGTGTGAGAAGAGAATCACCCAATAGGTGGGATGAGGGCAGTGAAACTATTCAGTATTTATTAGAGAAGAGGAAGGAAGGAGGAGGGGAAGAGTGAGTACTGGGGAATGGCCATGACCGAAGTGCATCTTTCACACAGTTGAAAATGTCCAAATAAAGTACAGTATTCTGTGTAATGAACATGTGCTAATAAAAATTAAAGAGGAACAAATTTCAGTATAAAGGGGAAATTATAAGTAAATTTCACATGTGAGACTCTCAAGCAAAACTACAAGTTGACTAAAGAAACACATAAGAATAATATATAATGATCAACTTGATTTTATTCAAAGAATTGAATATTTGTTTAATATCTGAAAATGAATGAATATAATTCACTACATTAGTAGATTAAAGAATTATGATTCTCTGATGGATGAAAAGCATTTGGTAACTTTCTCCATATGAGAGGAATGCTTTTTAGAAAACTACATTTAAAATGTTCCGCTTAGGGCCAGCCAAATAGCTCAGCAGATTAAAGTGCCTGAAAGCAGGCACAAAGGCAGGAACTTTGACCCCTGCTCCTGCCATGCTGGCCCCGCCCCCGGAGCAGGCTGAGATGGCAATTGAGACTGGGTGTGGTGGTGCGCGTCTGTAATCCCAGCTCTTGGGAGGCTGTAAATAGGAGAATCACTGGGAGTTCTATCTAGTAGTGAGAGCCTTATACCCTCTATGCCCTTCCATAAGAATAAATAAATAAATAAAAATAAAATGTCATGCTTAATGGTGAGATGTTAGAATCTTTCTGTCCAGGATCAGGAAAAAGACTAAGAAAAGAGGAAGGAGGGGGAAGAAGAGGAGGAGGAGAGGAGAAGGAGAAGGAAGAAAGGAGGGGGAGGAGGAAGAGAAGGAGAAAGAAGAAGAAAAAGAGGAGGGGGAAAGGAAAAAGAGGAGGAGAAAGGGGAAGAGAGGAGAGGGACAGGCACAGGGAGGAAGAAGAAGTAGAGCTGTAAGCACTGGCAAGAAAAAAACTGTCATTACTAATAGATTCTATCATTTTTGAATATAAAAAATCCAAAAGAAGCTACATCTAAATTATTAGAATAAATAGCAGGATTTGGTAGGAAAATCCCCAAAATACTATAGTTACAATTAATGACAGGGTTCTGCATACCTGCTGTATACAAAAATCAATTGCATTACTCCATCAATTTAAAAAAAGAAAACAACCCTAAAAAGAAAAAAAAATTGTAACTGCATCAAAATATTAAACTTCTAGGAATAAATTTACCAAAAGATATGTGAGGATACTCTAGGGAAAATTAGAAATCCATATTGAGAATCATGAAAGAAGATAAACATCCTGTGTTCACAAATGGGAAAACTTAATACTACAGAACATCAGCTTCCACTGTTCTAGAAGCCATTGTAATTCCAGTCAAAATTCAACTACCTATAATTCCTATGGACGTGATGTGATGTTTCATGGAAATTCAAAGGGAAAAGAACAGTGAAGATATTCTTGAAGAAAACCAAAATGAGAGAAGTAGCTCTATCTGTTACCAAACACAGCTTCTATTTTAAAATTACAGTAACAAATATACCACATTTGTTTCATTTACATTTACTTATTCTGTATTAGTACATGTTTGCAGTACCTAAAATTTGTGTGGAATTTCTACAGCACATAATATCTTTTTGCCCATGTTTGATCCCTTTTCCCTTCTCTACCTCCACCTCTTGGTCCTTTTCCCATTTGAGAAACACCTGCCCCCTACTTCAAATTTTCCTCTATTTTGCTCTTTTTTTTTTTTTTTTTTTTGTATAATGTGTTTCTCATGTAAGAGAAACCATGCCATATTTAAGGTTGCTGTATCTGATGTATTTCACTTAACATTATGGTCTCAGAGTGCATCCATTTGCAAGTTCATCTTTCTTTATGAAAATAATCCATTGCATGCAAATGCCACTTTTTTATTCATTCATCTGTTGACTGATATGCCAACATGTAGCTATTATGAATTGTGCTGCTGTACACATGGTATGCTTGCATCTTGTAACATGAGAAGATACCTAGAAAGGGAATGGTTGGACCAAAGGGAATTTCTTGTTTTAGTTCTTGAGGAATCTCCACACTGATTTTCATAGTTGTTGTACTAGTTTACATTTCTGTCAACAATGTAGACATGTTCCTTTATCTCCACAGCCTTCCCGGCATTTGTTATTTGATTTCTTAATGATGGCCTTTCTCTCTGGAATAAAATGAAATCCAGTGCTGTTTTAATTTGCATTTGTAATATCTAGCAATGCTGAGCATCTCTTCACTAGCTGTGAGTACTTCCTCTGTGAAGTGCCTCTTCACTTTAGTTGCCTACGCTTTGGTTGAGTCTTTTATTTGGTGGGGGATCTAATTGTTTAGAATCATTTATATATACTATGTATTAGTTCTCTAGGGAAGAGCTAACAAAAATGTTTTCCCCATTCCATAGATTTTCTTTTCATTCTGTTTCTTTTGCTGTGCAGAAGTTTAACTTGATACAATCCCAGTTCTTGATGCTTCATACTATCTCTTGTGCAAATGAGCTTCTGTTCAGAAAATCTTTAACCATGATGATGACTTGAGGAGTCTTACCTATTTTGGCTCCAGAACAGGTAAAGTGTTTCTCTGTAAATATTTAGTTTTTTATCTATTTTTAGTTTAGTTTAGTATATGAGGAGGGAGTGGTTCTAGATATAATCTTCTGCTTGTGGATAGCCAGTTCTTGTGAGAGGGAAAGAGGCTGCCTTACCCGCGTTTTCATTTTTGTCAAATATCAAATAGTTGGATGTGTTTGGGGTTTTTTCTGCATCATCAGTTCTGTTCTGTTTTAATTTTCCTGTCAGTTTTTGGGAAAGCACCATGCTGTTTTAGTCACTGTCACATTTCACTATAATTTGAATTGTGGGATGGTGATGTACCCATTTTGCTCTTATTTTCCAGGATTGTTTTTTTCTATTACGGGTCTCTTCTTCTATTATGGGTTCTACATAAATTTCGATTGTTTTCTCCATTCTATGAAAAACGTTGCTGTTATTTTCATTGGGATAGCTAAACCTGAAGTATAACCATTCTTACTGTATCAGTTCTGCCTACTCAGTACAAAATACCTTTCCATTTCCTGATGTGCTCTTCAGCCTCCTTTTTCAGTGCACTATATTTTGTCTTCCACTTTCTTTAATAGGTTAATTTATTTTTTTTTATTTTATTGAAGAACAAATAGTAATGAGACAGTTTCAACTCAAATAAGTAGGACAGATTCAACAATTAATACTTTGCATATTGTTTTGTAGTGGTTTTTTGTTGTACAAAGTGTATACATGATATTCTATTTACAACACTATTAGAGGAGATGCCTCTAATCAATGAATTTAGAGAATGTAGCTATATACCTACTTTTCCTAAAGCTGAATTATAGTACAGCTTCAATAATTAATACTGTTTACATTGTTATCTTCCTAGTGGTTTTGCATAGTACAAGAAGCAGACAGGATATCCTGTCCAAACACTATTAGTGCAAATCTTTCCTCTCATAGAATTATGCAAAAATACTGCATATTTATCCTATCTGTACTGTTTATACAAACACAGAATAGTTCTTCATTTTTATCCCCCTTTTTTTGTTGAGTCTTATCAAAGATGGGTATTCTATTTGCATTCAGTTATTGTAGGTGTTTCAATTCAGTGAAACAATCTAATGCAGTGCAGCGGTCCACAATAATAGTGGGTTATCCAAAGAAATTGTCAACTAGAGCCATTTTCAGCTCAGCTTATTATTATGGCCTTATTTTACATACCTCGTTTTTATACTTTTCTGCTGGATGGTTAAGACCAAGTTAAAGCAAGACCTATATAACAAAAAATGTAACTTTTGTATCTAAAGAGTTCAGTCAAGTGCCCTCAGGGTTTAACCTGTAACTCTGTACCTCACTTTGTAGATCCTTTGTCAGTGTCAGCCATGTGGCTGAGTCACAGCCATTGCTTGACCAATTTGTCAGCCATGTGGCTGAGTCACAGCCATTGCTTGACCAATTTGCTCTCTGTGAAGGCTTGAGAGAAAGTTTTCTCTCCATATGACTCTCCTTAGGCACACTCTACATCATCGATCCCATTCCTCTGTGGATGCATAATCTCCTTGATCAGAAAATTTGGGGCATAACTGAGTTACATGATGTTACAGTACAGGTTCTCCTATGTCCTGAGTCTTCACTGATCTTGAAAGGCTAGGACCAAAATGTTGGCTGTCCTTGCAACACTTCCATTTCTCCAATTTCTGATATGCAAACTTAGGGTTTTAACCATCCAGAAAAAGCTGATTATTACCCTGCAACATATGCAATTTAGTTTACCCTATCTGACTATATGCATTTTAGTTGTTGTCATACCTTTTTATTTTTATTTCTGCTTTTAATTTCTTATACTAGAGAAACTATACAATATTTTCACATGTGTGTCTGGTTTATTTCACTTATGAGTATATGTTCAAGTGGCACCCACTTCAATACAAATGCTTCAAGTTTATCATTCTTTATAGCTGAGTAATACTCTGTTACATAGAAATACCACATGTTTTTCAACCATTCCTCATGTGATGGATATCTTAGTTGTTTCCAAGATTTTGCTATCACAAATTGTGCTGCTATAAATGTAGTTATACAAATATCAGCATGATATAATGTTTTAGGTTCCTCTGGGAAAATTCCCAGTAGGGGGATAGCTGGCTTGAATGGATTTCCAGTCCTACATTTTTGAGGAGTCTCCACACTGATCTCCACAATGTTTTCACCAGTCTACATTCCCACCAGCAGTGGAGAAGTGTTTCCTTTTCCCCACGTCCTCTCCAACATTTGTTGTTGGTAGACATCTTTATGATAGCCATTCTTTCTGGAGTGAGATGGTATCTCAGTGTTGTTTTAACTTGCATTTCATGGATTGCTAGTGGTGTACAGCATTTTTTCATATATTTATTCACTTCTTTAATTTGTCCTCTGAGAAGTGTGTATCCATCTCAGATGTTCATTTCTGGATTGGTTCTTCAAGTTTGAGGGCCTAATGTATCTTAGTTCTTTATAAATTCTGGAGAGCTGACCTTTGAGTGCTTACTAGTTAAGATTTTTTTCAAAATTTGTGGGTTGTCTTTTTACTTTGTTGATAATTTCTTTTAAAGTGCAAAAACTTCTCGATGAGAGTTGATCCCAGTTTTTAATTCTTTCAAATGTTTCCCATGTGAATACGTGCTTGTTCATGAACTCTTTGCCTACACCAATGTCTTCAAGAGTTCCTCCTACTTTCTCTTCCAGGAGATTAAGTGTTTCTGTTTTAATGTTTAGATCTTTAACCCATTTTGACTTTAGCTTAGTGCATGGTGATAGACCTGGGGCAAGTTTTACTTTTTAGCATATAGAAAGCCAGTTTTTCCAGCTCTGTTTTTTAGAGGCTATTATTTTTACAGTAAGCTTGTTTGGCCCCTTTGTCAAAGATCAGGTGGCTGAGTGTGTTCATAAAGGCCTCTGCATCTTCTAATCTATTCCATTGAGCCTCAGGTCTATTTCATTGCCAATACCATGTTGATTTTATCACAGTAGATTTGTAGTATAATTTCAAGTCAGGAATTGTGATGCCTCCTGCCTTGTCTTTGTTGGCCATGATTGCCTTTGCTATTTTAGGTCTTTAGTGGTTCCAAATAAATTTTAGGAACAATGTCTCTAGGTCTGGGAAATGTTGATGACAGCTTGATAAGGATTGCGTTAAATCTATACAACAATTTTGGGAGTATGGCCATCTTCCCAATGTTGGTTCTTCCTATCCAGGAGCAGGGAATATCTTTCCAGTTTCTGAAATACTCTACACTCCCTTTTTTTAGGGTGGTGTAATTTTCTGTGAAAAGATCTTTGAATTCCTTGGTTAAGTGAATTTCAAGATATTTCACTTTCCGCGATGCTATTGTAAAAGGTATTGCTTGTATAGTTTCCTCCTCAGTGTGTTTGTTATCTGTGTAGAGGAATTCTATTCACTTTTGAGTACTGACTTTGTATCCTTCTATGCTAATGAATTTGTGTACAAATTCTAGTAGCTTCTTGGTGGAGTTTTTTAGGTCTTTCAAGTAAAGTATCATGTCATCTGCAAATAGTGATAATTTAACTTCTTCTTTACCTATTCTGATTCCTTTTATTTCTACCTCTTGTGTAATGGCTGTTGCTAATGATTCCAAAACTATATTGAATATGAGGAGTGATAGAGGTACCTTGTCTTGTACCAGATCTAAGAGTAAAACATTTCAGTTTTTTCCCATTTAGAATTATATTAGCTGTTGCATTGTCATAGGTAGCTTTTGTCAGATTGAGGTGGAGGCTGCCTATTCCAATTTTCTGTAGGATTTTGAACATGAATGAGTGTTGGACTTTGTCAAAAGCTTTCTCTGCATCAAATGAGATGATCATGTGGTTTTTCGTTTTCAGTCTATTAATATATTGTATTACATTTATAGATTTTGGAATATTGAACCATCCTTGCATCCCTGAGATGAATCCCTGGTCGTGGTGTATGATCTTCTTCATGATTTGCTGTATTCTATTTGCTAGGATTTTATTGAGTATTTTTGCATCTATGTTCACAAGGGAGATTGGCCTGTAGTTCTCTTTTCTAGTTGTGTCTTTTCCTGGTTTTGGAATCAGTGTAATACTTTCCTCCAGAAAGGATTTTGGGAGGACTGCTTCCTATTCAATTTCACTGAAGAGTTTGAGAAGTGTATGGATTATATCTTTTATAAATTCCTTGTAGAATTCAGCTGTGAATCCATCAAGACAAGGACTTTTCTTTGTCAGTAGGCTTTTTATTACGTTTTGTATCTCTTTGGCTGTTATTGGCTTATTGAGGGTGGTTATTGGCTTTTTCAGGGCTGTTGTTGGCTTCTTGATTCAGTTTTGGTAATTTGTACCTTTCAAGGAATCTGTCCATTTCTTTTGTGTCTTCTATTCTGTGAGCATAAAGATTCTCGAAGTAGCTATTGATATTCTTCTGAATTTCCACTGGCACTATGGTGATTTCACCCTTTTCATTCCTTATTGCTGTATTTGAATTTTTTCTTTCCTCTTTTTGATGAGGTTAGTGAGGGGCTTAACGATTTTATTTAGTCTTTCAAAGAAACAGTGTTTTGATTCATTGATTCCTTAAACTGCCTTCTTCATCTCAATTGAATTGATTTCTGCTCTGATCTTCATAATCTCTTCCCGTCTTTGGGCTTTGGATTTGGTTTGCTCTTCCTTTTCTAAATGTCAGAGGTGCAACATTAGGGTGTTTATTTGTTCCCATTCTGTTTTCCTAATGTATGAGTTGATAGCTATGATTTTCCCTCTGAGAAGTGCTTTCATTGCATCCCATAAATTCCAATAAATTGTGGTTGAATTTTCATTGAATTGTAAATATTGTTGAATTTCTTGTTTAAATTCTTCTATGACCCATTGATTGCTGAGTAGGGTGTTGTTTAATTTCCATGTATTTAGTGGGTTTTTCTGGTTTCTTTTGTTGTTCATTTCCAGTTTCATTGTATTATGGTCAGATAATATGCATGGCATAATTTCTGTTTTCTTGCATATACTTAAGCATGACCTATGGACTAGTATGTGGTCTATTTTATAAAATGACCCAAACGCAGCTGAAAACAATGTGTATTCAGCTGTGGTTGGGTAGAACATTCTGTATATGTCCACCAGGTCCATTTGTTCCAACCTCTGGTTCAGTTCTGCTACTGCTTTCAAATTTTTTGTCTGGTTGACCTTTCTTTTTGAGATAAGGGGTGTTAACATCTCCTGTTAAGATTGTGGTCTTGGATGTTTGATTTTTCATGTCCATTAAGATTTGTCTTACATAGTTGGGTCCTCCTGTGTTTGGTGCATAGATATTTATGAGTGTTAGCTCTTCTTCTTGAATTTTTCCCCTACCCAATATATAGTGGCCTTCTTTGTATTGTTTGATCTTCATTCTTGGTTTAAAGTTGAGGCTGAGAACAGAATTGCTACTCCTGTTTTTTTTCTCAGGGGCATGTAGTATTGTTTTCTATCCTTTGACTTTAAGCTTATGAATGTCTTTTTGACTTAAGTGTGTTTCTTGTATACAGCATATTGTTGGATTTTGTTTCCTAATGCACTATGCCAGTCTATTTCTCTTAGTTGGTGAATTGAGTCCATTTACATTGATAGTTATAATTTAAATATGTTGACCTATAATTCTCATGTTATTTACCTGCTGTTGTTTTCTCCTTTGTATCCTGTGTTTAATTGTTTGCCCTATTTAATGGGTTCCTTCTGTTCACATTTGTGGAGTTCTGGTCATTGTGGTCCCTGTCTAGAACATCTTTCAGTAGCCTGTGTAGGAATGGCTTTGTCATCATGAAATTCTTTAGCTGTTCTTTGTCATGGAAGTATTTCACTTCTCCATCAAATTTGAAAGAGGGTTTTGCAGGGTACAGTAGTCTGGGCTGGAATTTGTTTTCATACAGGACTTGAAGTACTCTGCTCCATGCTCTCCTTGCCTTCATGGTTTGTGAAGAGAAGTCGGCTGTAATTCTGATGGGTTTTCCTTTGAATGTCATCTGCTTCTTTTCTCTAGCAGCTTTCAGTATGGATATTCTTGTGTTGGATTTCTGGGATCTTGACTATTATATGTCTCAGTGTGTTTTTAGTTGGGTTGAAGTTATGTGCATTCTGTATGCTTCAGTTACTTGAATGTTAGTTTATTTCCTCATATTCAGGAATTTTTCTGCTATTACTTCAGCCCATATTCTTTTAATAACATTTGTGTTGACTCCTTCTTTCTCACTGATGCCTATTATTCTCACATCGTTCATCTTGGCATCATCTTGCAGGTGATTGATTATTTTTTCCTACTTCCTCATTGTTTTTAACAGATCCTTTCTCACCTTTTCAGTAGCCGGCCCAGCGTCTTCAAGTTCTGAAACTCTGTCCTCGCTTTCACTCAAACTGTTTTGTAGACTCATGATTGAGATTTTAAGTTCTATATCTGTTTGACTCTGCTTCATGTGATCTATTTCTTTCCTGTGTTGTTCATTCAACTAGTCCATCATATTTCTAATCTCCTCTATTTTTTTGTCAATATTTTCTTTAGAGGTAGCTATTAATTCTTTTCCTGCAGTGTTTTTCCAAATTGGGTTTCCTCCATATATTTCCATAATTGATTCTCTACTTCATGTGCTGTGATTTCAAATAATTCTTTTTTTTTATTTCAGAAATTGTTTCTGCTTTGAGTTTCTCTTTACCTTTCTGCTGTTTCTTTGCTTGTGACACTGTTAATTCATATGTTTCAGCTAAAATAGTGTTCTCTGCACTTGTTCTGGGTGGGCATTGGGTTTCCCTCATATATTTCTGGATTTGATTCATTACTTCAGATGGTATGTATTCAAAAATTTCTTTTTTTATTTCAGACGTTAATTTTGATCTGAGTTCCTCTATACCTTTCTGCTGTTGTTTCTTTGCTTGAACCTTAATTCATTCATTTCAGCTGAGCTAGTGTCCTCTGCACTTATTATTGGTGTGTTCAAGGCCTGAGATTGCATTTTGCTCCTTGTCTTTGTCATTTTGTATAGCACTGACCTCTGACCTTTGGTGTAGAGCTTTGGTGCAGTTACAACCTTAGTGCATAATGAGATTTGGGTGCCAATCTATTAAGATTGAGATTATCCAGTTATGCCTGGCCTGGATCTAGCTGTTGTGTTCAGGTCCTTTTTGCTGTAGCCCTTCTGGCACAACTGTGTGCCTGTGGCTCCCCTCTGTTGTGCCCCTTGCCCAGGGAGCACTGGGGAGCACCGAAGCTCTCCCACACACTCACCGAGCCATGCTGGGCTGGATCAGGGGCCAGAAGAGTCACAAAAATTTTCACTCACTGAGCGGTCTTGGGGCCAGGGACTCCAGCGAATTTCAGTGCAGGCCAGGCTGGAGTGGATCGGGCCAAGAGTCTTAGAAATTCTCACTCTAGGTTAATTTCTAAGTTCTTAAATTTTCTTGATGCTGTTGTAAATCGTATTTTTTAATAATTCCTTTCTCAATGAGTTGAATTCATTACTAGTTTAACAGAACACTATTGATCTTGGCGTGTGCTTTTATAGCCTACTATATTACTGAATTTGGTTAATAATTCTAAGAGTTTTGGTGGATTTTGATGTGTATGCATCTTCTATGCAGCAAATCATGTTATCTGTAAATAATGGTGCTTTTATTTGATTATTTCATATATATTATATGGTACAGGAATGTGGATAGTTGACATCTATGTCTTGTTTGGTTTTTTTCTTTGGGAAGCCTTTCAACTTTTCACCTTTAGTCATGAGTGGCTTTTTGTCAGATTGAGATAAATTACTTCTGTATCTATTTTCTTCAGTGTATATTTTATCATGAATGGATATTAGATTTCTCAAAGATATTTTCTGTAACTATTGAGATTCTCCTCTGATTTTTGTCTACGTTTCTGTTTATATAATGTACTACAGTTATTTATTGATTTGTATGTGTTGAACCATCCTAACATCCCTAAGAGGGAGCTTACTTGATCACAATGTGTGATCTTTTCATGGTTCTTTGCATTTTGTTTTCCAGTATCTTGTTGAGGATTTTTGAATCTATAGTCATTAAAGAGATTGGTCTATAGTTCTCTTTGGTTGTGTAATTGTCTGATTTTTGAATGTTGGCAATGTTAGCTTCCTGGAATGATTTTTGGAAAGCCTCCTTCCCTTTCAATTTTATTAGACAGCTTGGGGTATATTGCTATTAAATCTCCCTTGAAGGTTTTGTAGAACTCACCAGTGAATCCATCTGGATCTTGGTGTTTCTTAGTTTGCACATTTTTCAAATTTCTTCTTCAATTTCATTGCTTATTGTTGAACTGGATTATGCATAGTTTATAAATCTCGTAGCTTCATCTTTGACAATGTATATGTATCTAACAATTTGTCTGATCTGCAAATCATCTTCAATACTGAGAGAACAGATGCTGGAGGATAGCAACATGGGAAAGAAATGGATGAGGGAGGTGGATTGCTGATACCAAGGAAAATTCTGAAGGCAGAATTGGACCCTACGAGGACTGTGAGATAACAGTCTTTGATGCAGAATGGGGAGGGGCCAAACTGCACTTACTCCACCACTCCCAACTTGTTGGAAAACTGCACATTCTCCCTGATGCCTGGCTTGTGGCATGAGAGGGGAGGCTCAAGTCTACAGACGTGTGGGATGGCAGTTGAACCTGGAGGCCTCCACAGAGAGATGCACTAATGAAGCAGAGTAAGCTCCAGGTCCGGTAAGTGATTCCAGTCTAAGCATCCCCAAGAAGGGAAGATTAATTGAACACCATTTTGGGGTGTGACCAGAAAATTGAGGACTGAGAGCACCCATGAATTAACTTTATCTCAGGGCTTCCTTGTCTGGGAGAGGCGCAGCCCTAGGAGACACTCAGCATCAGGGAGACGAGCTCAAACTAGCCAGAAACATTCATACTATCATGAGCTGAACATCTCTAGGCACAGGCCCACAACCAGAGACCAGAATCACCCTGAACTTCTGCAGAGTTGAATCAGCTCCCCACCTTATTCCTACCACAGGCTCTCTGGGATTATATAGCACCACACCCTAATCCTATTGCAGGCTTGTTGGGATCATATAATAGGGATCTGGGCTCTATCTGCCACCTTTGTCTATCAGTAACAACAGAGATTCACCCTAAAGTACACATTACCACAAAAATTTAGATCCCAGAAGATAACCACAGGCTTCAGAACACAAAACATTCTCTCTCTCTCTCTCTCTCTCTCTCTCTCTCTCTCTCTCTCTCTCTCTCTCTGCTATATTCTTGTTCTATCATGATGAGTGTCAACATTGGTTTCAGGGTTGTTCTAATCCTTCTTTTTGATTCTTCCTTCTTTGTTGCCCTCTTGTATTCTTATCCAGTTTTCAAAAACATAGGTAATCTTCCTTTGTTCATCAAACATACTTCTATTGTCTTGCTCTTCTGCTATGTATCTATTTTTCTACCTATCTCTTTTAAATTTTATTCTAAGGGGATAAAATCACTCAATAGAGGGAGTTTGTTTGCTTTAGATTTTTTTTATATACTATAATTTTGTCCATGTGGCTGAAGGTAGCAAATTAATAGTTGTTATGGTTTGGCATTTTTGAGGCTCTTTCTATTGTTATTACATAGCTGTTCTAATCAGTTATTCTTCCTTCTATATTATGCCAAGACCAAGATTGTCTGAGGGTCCTAAATAATACTATAGTCTAGTAGAAAAGAACCAGGGCCTAGGCCAAGTAGAAAGAAACTTCTCATCCCTAATAATTGAAAAATTAGGATACAAAAGCCAAAAGCTAGCTACAGGCAGAAGACAGCTCTGAAATGTAGTTATTTCTTAGGCTGCACTCAATCGAGTTACAAAGCTAGCCACCATAAGCACTTTTAAGCATCAATACAGAAAACTCATTTTAAAAGAATACAAAATGAGAAGACATGGAAATAAGATGCAACTCCAGGCTTACACCATTCCTAAAGCAAATGGAGGGGGCAGTCAGGCAACAAATCAAAAGTCACCCACCTGAACTCACGGAAATAACAATAGCAGAAGCAACAAAATAAATGAATGAGGCTCTAGAAAAAAATCAAATAATTTCTCCTATAGCTAATGAAATGATCACCATAATGAAAGACATAGTTAGTGAATCTAGAGTAGATACAGATTTTTTTTTTAAATAGAAGAGCTTAGGAAAATAATGAAAATTATGAATGTTCAACTGTATATCTGCAGGACTGCATATCTGTTTGAATCTGTTTCATGGACTCCATTTCTTTTCTATGTTGAACATTCATATGCATCTGGGGCCCGCCAGACCCTCACTCCAGCCAGTGTTCAGGCTAGCCATGTGTGCAGAACTTCCACCATGAGACAGACCCAGTGTGGAGCCCTGTGGCAAAACTCCTTGCAGAGAGGCTAGAGGCAGCTGATCCAGGAGAACAATGTCTTGCCAGAGTGGCACAGAGGGTTCACCTCCATAGGGTGCAGCAGGAAGAAGTGGAGCACAGCACCAAGACCCAAGCCATACCCACCTGGATGAGTTTGAACTTGGTAGATACAGACCTGGTGCTAAGGTAATAACTCTGCCAAAGCTCTACACCAAAGGTCAGAAGACAGTGCTATACAAAATGATAAAGAGAAAGAACAAAATGAATTCTCAGGCCCTGAGCCCACCCAGAACACATGCAGGAGGCAATAAATTGAAAATCACACACCTGAAATCTCTGAAATAATAGCATCAGAGGTAAACAAACAACTGCAGAAAGGTATAGAGGAAATCAGATCAGAAATAATTTCTGAAGTAAAAAAATAAATGGTAACTATAATGAAAGAAGTACTAAGTACTTTTAAAGAAGACATTGATAAAAAAAAAATAGAGAATAAAAAAATGAGGAAATCCTTGAATGAGCAATATAGAAAAGAAATAGAATACATGAAGCAGATTTTAATTGATATACAGGAAACTAAAACCTCAATTACAAGCTGGCAAAAACCATTTGAATGAAAGTGAAAATAGACTTTCAGACTTTGAAGACACCATTGCAGTTAGTGAGATGGTAAGAAAAGATCTCTTCAAAACAACTAGGATGCAGGAAAAATAACATCTGCAAGACAATGTAAAGATGAACTAATGTAAACTATGAAACTTAATGTAAACTGTTAAACTTATATTTCCATAAGCATAATCTACAAATGGACTTCTCCTGCACCCTATGGGTCATAGTTCTCTCCAGGTCTACAAGGTGGATATCAAGGAAGCAACAGTATCTCAGCCCCCCAAGTAACACCTGGCCACCAGTAAGCATCATGGACACTGTCCAGATCCACCATATATTGGAACTTTGTGAAATATCCTGTCTCCAAACTGTTAGAAGTGCTGGTCATATATCTGCCATGTAAAACTAATAGGCATCAATGAGAAAGAAAGAGTCAATACAAATGATATAAAAAGAATATGGACAGAAGTAATAGCAGAAAACTTCCTAATCTGACATTCAGGGAACCAAAGCATATAGATCTCCAAATAACATCAACCCGGTTAAAAACACCCAGACATATAATAATAAAGATCCTAGAAATTCAGCATAGGAACAGTGTACTCAAAGTCACCAAAGAAAAGAAACAGATCACATTTAAAAGAAAACCCATCAACATAACAGCAGATTTCTCTTCACAAACCATCAAGTCAAGAACAACATGGAGCAAAGTACTACAAGTCTTGCAAGAAAACAAATTCCAAACCAGACTGATATACCCCGCAAAACTCTTTCAAGTTTAATGAAGAAGTTAAAATTTCCATGACAAAGAACAACTAAAGAATTTCATGATGACTAAGCCAACCCTACACAGACTACTAAAAGATATTCTAGAGAGAGATCAAAATGACCACAACTCTATGAAAGAGAATGGAAAGAACCCACCAAATAGGGCAAACAATTAAACACAAAAGAAAAAGAGGTACACAATAGCAGTCCTTCAATTATTCTTTTGCATACAGCAACAAAATATTTCCATCAGAATACCCTACAAATGGACTTCTGCACCTATGGGTAGCAGTTCTCTCCAGGTCTATGGAGTGGATATCAAGGAAGCAGCAGTAGCTCAGTTCCACAAGTGACACCTGGCCACCAGTAAACATCATGGACACTGACCATGCCCACCACATGCTGGAACTTTGTGTGATATCCTATCCCCAAACTGTTAGAAGTACTGATCATATACCTGCCCTTCCAGTATTTTTGTTATGTGTTATTTTTAGTAATTCTTTACGTCATGAAAACTTTTTCTTAGTAGATGTTTTTGTACATATTAACTTAATCAAATACTATATGAGTACTGTGAATTGATCACAGATTCATACATATGTTACACTACATTCTGGCCTCTTATTTGGACTGACAATTTAATTTTAACTTTTGAATATTATTTTGAAAAATTTAATTTAATTTTGAATTAATATTTAAAGAATTTTCTGAATATTGTTTAATGTTAATTTTTGTTTTATGATTTATACTGTTTCTTTGACTTATGATCTATTTATAAGACATGGTATGATAGAGCTAGGGAGATAACTCAGTAGAATAAGCACTTGCCTGGTAAGTGCAAAGGCCTGAGTTCAATCACCAGTTCCCAAAAAAAAAAAAAAAAAAAAAAAAGACAAGGTATGATATTTTTCCTAGTATTGGAAACTTTAAAAGTGTTTCTATTTTCTATCGACTTTATATTAGTTCTTCCTTGCCTTTCACACACACACACACACACACACACACATACACACACACACACATACACATATATATATACATATATAACCTGATTGATACTGTTTTGTGAAAATCTTCAACAACTTTTAAATGGGTTTGTCTAATACAATTATAGTTTACATAGTCCTGCATAAAAATACCATTTTCTTTATTCTTTATCCAGGACCATACAACAACTTCTCTTGCCTTCTGAATTATGGTCTTCATTATTTTCTATATGCTACATCTGGAGGTATTGAAATATTTCAAGTTTGTATAACTGGAAAATATTTTACTTTTAGTTTTCAAAGGTATGTTTGCTAAGTATAAAATTCAATGAGAACAGATTTTTTTTAGTCCTTTGAATAAATAAGTCTAGTTTCTTTAAAAAAAAGATATGCAGGAGATTAAACATTTCTTGGAAAGAATTGCATCACAATTAACCAGTATGAGGACAAAATATCAGATCTGTGAGACTGGTTTCTGAATTAACCATCATGGAAAGAAAGACTTCAAAAATAGCAAGGGACCATGAAAATCAATCCAATACTTGCTAGATAATGCTAAGAAGAATAATGTAAGATTGATCGCAATCAATGAAATTATACGAATGATATCTAAAAATGATCACAGAGATAATAATAGAAAACTTCTCAAGCATAAAAATAACTGGGCATATAAATGAGTGAAGCATATAGAACTCCAATTAGCCATGATCCAAAACTAATCTACATGAAGGCATATAATAGTCAACATTTCAGAATTTCAGTGCAAAAAGAATATTACAAGCTTTTCAAGAAAACAAACAAACCACTTAGAATAGAAAATCCATCAGAATCACACCAGGCTTCTCAACACAAACACTTCAATCAAAGAGAGCTTGAAGTGAAGTACTTCAAGCCCTGAAAGAAAACCACCTCCAATCAAGACTGATGTACCCAAAACTGTCCTTCAAAATTCAGGAGAAATAAGATACTTGCAAAATAATAAAGACCTGAGTAAATTCACAACCACTAAACCAGCACTCTAAAATGCTCAGAAGAATATTCTAATAAAACTCAATAAAATTAATAAAAAAGGAAAAAAATATATAAATAAAAAAGTTTGAAGTGAAAAAATAAAAAAGATATTCTAGTAAAAGAAAGTGACTACAAGTCCATCAACCCCAACAGAATGAATCCACCAGGCAAGATAAACATTAAAGGGGAAAGAAAGAGATACAACAACAGAAAAATAATATGACAAGGATAATTAACCACATCAGTTATACCCACAAATATAAATAGTCTCAATTCACCAACAAGAAGAAATACATTGGCAGAATGGATCAAGAAACAAGATTCAACAAATACTGCAGGCAAAAAAAGACATTTAACTCAAAAACAAATCCATAGATTGCTTTTCAGTGGGTGGAAAGCAATATTCCATGCAAAAGGACCCCAGGAAAAAAAAGGAGTAGGTAATCTATTTGCAGACAGAACAGATTTCAAGCCAAGACTGATTAAGAGAGACAAAGAAGCTCAGTATGTACTTATTAAGGCAACAATCCAAGAAAAAGAGATAATAATCATAAACATATATTTAACAAATACTGGCACACACAGCTATATGAAACAAATATTAACAGATATGAAAAATCAATCAAGTTAGTAAAGTTATAATGGGAGCCTTTAATACCCCACTGTTACAAATAGACATATCAAGTAGACAAAACTCAACAAAGAAATGTCATAACTGAATCAAACCTTTGAACAAATAGACTTAGTAAATATCTGTAGCTTCTTCACCCCACAACAATAGAATACACATTCTTCTCAGCTGCACATAGGACTTTCTCTAAAATAGACCACATTCTAGTTCATAAAACATGCTTAAGTAAATGCAAAGGAAGTGAAATTATCTCAGCCATATTATCAGACTATAATGCAATAAAATTGGAAATAAATGGCAAAAGAAACCATAAGAACTTCATAAACACATGGAAATTAAATAACACCCACCTGAATAACAAATGGTTCACAGATTTAATTGAAGAAGAAATTCAACACTTCCTACAGTTAAATGATAAGGTCAGTATAACATACACAAGCTCAAATAAAAAAACCTATTGCTGAACCTCAAACTACAAGAAAAAGATGAGTGAGATAAACCCAAAGTACATATGAAGGAGGAAATTATAAAGATCAGAGCAGAAATTAATGAAATTAAGACTAAGAAATCAACACAAATAATCAATGAATCAAAGAGTTGGTTCTTTGAAAGATTAAATAAAATAGACAAACCCTTAGCCAACCTTATCCACAAAAAGGAAAGATTCAGATCCAAATGCAATTAAGAATTAAAAGGGTAAAATCACAACAGATCCTACAGAAATCCAGATCACCAAAGCTTACTTTTAAAATCTGTATTCTTATAAGATGGAAAATTAAAGCAATGGACAGATTCCTAAATACGTATGAATTTCAAAGCTGAATCAAGGACATACAAAAAGCTCAGGTCCTGATGGATTCACTGCTGAATTCTCTAAGACATTTAGAGGCTTAGTGTCACTACTCTTTAAATTTGTTTATGAAATTGAAAGGGAAACAATGTTCCCAGACTTATTCTAAGAAACAAGCATTACCCTGATACTCAAACCAGAGAAAGACCCAACCAAAAGAGAACTAAAGGCCAGTGTCTCTCAAGAACCCTAAATGCATAAATTCTCAGTAAAATACTGGCAAAGAGAGTGCAGTAAATCATCAAGAAGATTATGTACCTTGATCAAATAAGATTCATCCCAGCAGTGATTTAATATATGTAAGTCAGTAAATGTAATTCACCATACTAATATAATCAAAGACAAATCCACATGATTATCTCAGTAAGTGCAGAAAAAACATTTGAAAAAATCCAACAACCATTCACGATTTTTTAAAAACCTATATAAAATTGGAATAAAAGGTCTTCATTCAATCTGATAAAAGCCATCTATAACAAACCAACAGTCAACACCAGACTAAATCATCCAAAACTGATACTTCTTGCTCTAAAAACAGGAACAAGACAAGGATATCCACTATCACTACTCCTATTCAATATATTTACAGAAACATTAACCAGAGCAATTAGACAAGAGAAAGAAATAACACTATAGATAAGAAAGGAAGAAATTAAATTATCATAATTTGCAGATGACATTATATTCTACAAAAAACTTCCCCCAAAGACTTCTAGGTTTCATAAACAAATTCAATGATGTAGCCGGACACAAAGTCAGAACTTAAACATCAATAGCATTGCTGTACACAAATAACAAACTCACTTTCAGAAAAATAAAGGAAACCACACCTTACACAGACCACTTCCAAGATTTAAAGACCTAATCCAAAAATGGGCATCTGAAGTGCATAAATTCTTCATATGAAGAAGCATAAATAACAAATACGTAAAAAGTGTTATAATCATAGGTCATTCAAGAAATGTAATTAAAACAACACTGAGATTCCTTCTCATTACAGAAAAAAAAAAATGGCTATTATGAAGAAATCAAACACTAACAAATTGTTGGTAGGGGTGTAGGGAAAAAGGAACCTATCTCCACTATTGGGAGTGTAGACTGATGCAACTACTGTGCAAGTCAGTGTGCAGATTCCTCAAAAAACTAAAACTTGAGATTCTATTTGACCCAGCTATTCTCTTTCTCTTGCCAAGAATTAAAAGCATCATACCACAGCAATATATGCACACCCACATTTGTAGCAGCATAATTTGTAATGGCTAAATCTTGGAAACAGTCCTAATGCCCATCAGTGGATGAATGGATAAAGATGTGCATTTTTTATACAATAGAGTACTGCCCTGCCATAAAGAATGATAAACCTGAGACATTTTGAAGTAAATTAATTCACTTTAAGGCCATATAATTAAGTAAAATAAATCAGACACATATTCAAATATATCATTGTTTCTCTTGTGTGATAAACAAAAAAGAATAAATAAAAACTAAAATGTATAATAGATGCTGTGAAATAAGAAGAAAACGTTCAAATCAGAAATGAAACAGAAGGGAGGGGAAAAGAGAATCGAAGAAAAACTGAAAATAAAGCTTTTGCAATTAAGAAGGGGAAGAGAGATTTTAGAGCAGGGAGGAGACTAGCGGGAAAGATTCAAAATAAATTATGGGCAGATACAAATTCCTTCTGATGAATGTGATCATTGTCTGAAGTATACCAATAAAATTAAGCTCTGAATTCTCCAATTTATTGGCGTACACATTCCCATAAGTTGTTAATGACCTCTTTTACCTCAGCTGTAACTGCTGCAATTTCACATTTTTCATTTCTAGATGCATTAATTCAGGTCTTTTTTTTTTCCTCTCCTTTTTTTTTTATTTTTTTTTTATTTTTTTGTAAGACTGGCTAAAGATTTTTCTATTCTGGTTATTATTTCAAAGAGCCAACTTCTCAATTTACTGATTCTTTGTATTACTTTTTGTCTTACTTTCATTGATTTGTGTCCTGATTTTTATAACTTTCCTTCCTGTACTAGATTTAAGTTTGGATTATTCTTGCTTTATAGGAACTTCAGGCGCACTGTTAGGTTATTTATTTGGGCTTGAGCTTTTTTTTTTTTTTTTAATTTCTCTCCTACACTGGCTTTTTCTGCTATGCTGTGTTGGCTTTACCATTTAGTTCTAGAAATTATCTCCCTTCTATCTTTGTTTGTTTCCCAGAGGTTTCCAGCGCATTTTATTTTGTGGACCACAGTCATGTGGCTTTTGAG
>PVKA01010407.1:41791-64639 GCA_004027165.1 Ctenomys sociabilis
TTTTTTTTTTTTTTTTTTTTTTTTTTTTTTTTTTTTTTTTTTTTTTTTTTTTTTTTTTTTTTTTTTTTTTTTTTTTTTTTTTTTTTTTTTTTTTTTTTTTTTTTTTTTTTTTTTTTTTTTTTTTTTTTTTTTTTTTTTTTTTCTTTTTTGGCAGAACCGGGAATTGAACTCAGGCCCTTGTGCTTGCCAGGGAAGCGCTTATTCCACTGAGCCATCTCCCTGGCTCTCATGCCAGTTCTGTGATGGCAGCTCTGTGCTGCCCTTCAGAGTGGGGGCCCCAGTCCCAGCAGCACGTGTGGCTCACGGATGAGTGCCTGCTACAAGCTCTCACGCCAGGGAGCAGCGTCTTCCCAGCAGTGTTTCCTATGGTGCCCATGCGTGGCTTTTGTGTAGCTCTGGTGCCTGTGAGCAGGAAGCATTCCGAAACTGCAGGGATACAGCGTTTCCCTATGAAGACAGTCACTTGAGGATTCAGTGCCTTTGTGCTTAGCGATGGGAATCTATGACTGCTTAGTAGGTTAAAATAAAAGGAAGCCTCTGTCTTTTATGTAACACAGATAACACATTTTAGATCACCTATTTGTTCTAGAACTGCAAAACTTAATTCAAGAAAATATAGATCCCATGAAAGACTTAAAAGTTTTATAAAACCAAAATCTAGTTTTCCCCAATAAGTTGTATTTTAGGCAAAACCCTCTTTTCTAAAATAATTTTAAAAGGAGCATCTGATTATACAAGAGCAATTAAAAAAATAAATATTTATTTGGGAAACAAGTTTAGGTCAGAGCTGCAATGTTGGCAATGCAGATTTTTAACACAGATCACAAAAAACATGCACAAAAAGTACTGGCTCAAAGGGCAAAACAATGCTAAGAATTAGGGTGAAATCACTATACAAAATATAGAATTATTCAACACCACCATCCACAGACGTCTTTATTACTGATTATATTTAAAAATTTGTATACTTATATTGAATTGTAAATGAGTACTATACATGACCTCTTATCAGAAGGCAATTCCTTGCTGCCCTATAGGACATCTAATTACATTGCAAAAAGTATCCTCTTTTGCTATCAGTAAAGAAAACAGCTAATGATATTACTGTGAATACCAGAAAGCCTACAAAAGAAGAAAATTCTTTGTCGTCTTCAAAGTGCTTTCCATGCAGTGAAGCTCTTGCCTTGCTGACCTGAACGCTCGCATGGAGAATGTCCTGCCCGGGTCAGAGATGCTCCTGAAGGATCAGACTCAGCTTTACAAATCAAAGACGCAGAGGAATCATACAATGCTCATACTGCTCAAGACCAGCGTGTCACTTACCAAATCTGTCTTTCCAGAACACCATTCAAGACACTTAAAAAAGGACTGGACTGATGATAAATATACACAAAATGAAAGACATAAACCGCTATGTGACATTACTCTTGGTAACGTCCGTGCTGTGGGAAAGCACCTTTAGGAAGAGCCTTAGCGGCACGAAAAAAATGTCTAAGATTCGAAATGAATCACAGTACTGAATAACAATATAGTCCTCAACTCAGAAGCTGACTCAGGTGCATCTTCAGGTAATGTACCAGGGAATGAAGGCCATGGATTTCATTTTATCCATTGTATCCACTCACAAACTGACCTAAGGTGACCAGATGTGTAAACACAATGAGATTTTTGTTGCTGCTTATACTGTAGTCTTTAATTGAAGTTATGGTAAAGAAACTATATCTATTTAAAAACAAAACCAAATGGTGATCTCTATTTAGATTAAGAGGTAACAGCAGGTGTGGGCTTCACATTTTGAGAGGCCACTTGCGGTGCGACTTCGATGATCCGGGGATTGTCTATGATTCTGGCTGTACGGTTACCCTTCTCTACAATCCCAATAATCCATGCTTGGTGACCATTGCTATATTTGGGGGCCTTTATCTCGGCACAGAACCGAGCTGCTTGCTCACGTGGTAAACAGATTAGCAGGCCTTTTGATGTCTCCGGGCAGAGGCCAAACATATTTCCACAGGCCTTATTCACAGCAGCCATCTTTGCTAGCACCGGAAGGCTGTGAATCATAAACGATACCTCGTTCCTCTGTTGCTTGGCCAGTTTCTGTGCGTGACCCAGAATCCCAAAACCCGTGATGTCAGTGGCCGCATGGGCGTTGAATGTGTGCATAGGTCCTGCGGCTGTTCTGTTGAGCCACACCATGTTCATCATGGCTTCTTGGTATGCCAACTCCACGTCTTCTTGGGTGACTACTAGCTTAATTTTATTCCATTTCTCAGGAATATCTAGCCACTGGTGTACAGCAACAGCCACTTGCATACCGAGGGGTTTTGTTAACACAAGCACATCTCCAGGTACTGCATTAGCTGGCATGATAAATTCATTGGGCTGGCAGACAGTTGTAGCGACTCCGCCTAGGACAATCCAGGGGTTTAATGCTGTTTGGCCGCCTGTTACAGATGTTCCTGCTTCCTCTGCTGCATCTTTAAAACCCTGTATAATTCAGGGCATCACTTTATCCTTTTCCTTGTCAGTCATTTCATTACTGACTCCAAGGAGCATCAGCATACTGTCACATTCTGTAACCCCCATTGCATACAGGTCACTGAGGACACTGGCACATGCTATCCCACCCATCAACCTAAGGGTTGTCTACAATAGGATAAATGTAATCCGTAGCAAGGAAAGACCACCGTGCCTCAAAGGAATGACACAAGTCTCCATTCCAATGCCAAGTCTTGGCATAATGGCTCCCAGAAACTGCTCATCTTCTTGGAAGTGGTTCTCTTGTAAGGATTCCAACAGTTTCTGCAGCACATCTTGAGGCACTTTGCATCCCGTGCCCTTTACCTCAGTGAATCTGGTTACCCGGAAGCTTTTGTCCAATTCATAGCTTTCCAGGTTAAAGGTTTCCTGTGTAGATGTGGTTCTGGGCCCACACTCCTCCCAATTCAGCCCCTCCCCTCCCTCTCTCACCATCAGCTGGGTTCTCTACTTAGAATCCACCGGCCTCCGCCTCCTCCCGAGCCCACGCGGCGCTCCCACAATGCACCGGGCGCTGGGCACACTTAAGTGTCGCCTGAATAAAAGTGTGGCTCCAGGCTGCAAGGCCCAGCCCACCTGGGCGCCGCAGGGGGGCCGCCTATATATATATTGGCAAAAGATTTTTAAAAGTCTGGCAAAATATGAGAGTAAAACTGATACATGGGAAAATAGTTTGACATTACTGTAGATAAATATCACCAGGGAACCAGCAATCCCTAGACTAGAGAAATTTGTGTACATGTGCATCAGGAAGAGGGTAGGCAATGTTTACACACATGGCCGTGATAACCTAAAGAGACAACCCAAGTATGCATTATAAGTTAATACACACGTTAAGTGTGGTATATTCCTACAATGGAAGATAAATAGAAATGAAGGTGACAGTCAGACTCCTGGTAGCATGTTGAAGCAGAAAGATCATGAGTTCAAGGCTAGCCTGGGAACCTGGTGAGACCTTACCTAAAAAAAAAATTATATATATATATATATATATATATAAAAATTATGTATATATACATATATATGCAAGAAGGGAAAATGAAAGCAAATGACAGCTATAAATAATATGAATGAATCTTACAACTACATTGAAAGAAATATTACATGAAATATGATCCTATTTATATGATGATAATGTTAGTGATGCATACTTGATAATCAAATTGCATAAAAAATCAGCAATGATTACCTGAAATTGAAAGTAGCAGCTCCCTCCATGAAAGTGGGAGAAAACTATCCCCTTAAAGGAAACCAAGGAAGCTCCACAAAAGTAGCTGTATTTCACTTCTAGACCTGGTTGTAAATCTCAGGTATTTGCCTTATAATTAAGCATGCTATTGTACATCTGGCTTACACACTTTTCTCTGTGTATATTTCATAATTTTTAAAAGGTTGTATAAAGCTGGGGAGATAGCTCAGCGGTCTAAGTGCCTGCTTGGTAAGCACAAGGACCCAGGTTCAAGCCCCAGTACTGCATGGCATGGTGCCTCATGCCCGCAATCCTAGCACTGGGGAAGCTGAGACAGGAGGATCATTGTGGGTCTGAGCTGCATAGAAAGACCCTGTACCAAACAAATGAATAAATAAATAGGTTTTTGTTTTCTTAATTGTACTAAGGAGAGGAAACAAAATCACCTGCCTTTCTAATTGCCAAGATCTGTTTCATTTCTGACTTCCAGTTTTCTGTTTAGTTGGTTTTTCATACAGACTCCAAAGCAGAAAGGTGTCATCAGGTTAAAGGGGAACTAGCTTTATGTCATCCATCAGGGTCAACAGGTAAAAATACCTACCAAACTACTCTTGCCTAATAGGCAGCACTAAAGATTCAGACCCTAGGGAAAGCAGAAAATAGCTAAGAATCACCCCCATCCCAAACTGCCCTCTTAACTCTGAGAAAGAAAGGCAATTCCATGCTTGGGGACAATGTATATATGAGTTTTAACTAGGAAAGGCCAAGCCCTGCCCTAAATTACACCCAAATGCTAGCTGAATACCCCTGTTAGAACAAGAAAAAGTAGTAACCTCTTCTCAGTAACAGTTTCTCTTCAATGCTTTACAGAAAAATATTTGAATAAGTAATAAACTAGCAAAATCTTCAGTTCCTCTCTTCTTTAACAGACAATTCAGCAAACTAGCTGTGTGTTAGAAGCTTGGGTTCTGACCACAATATTCTTGTTGTTCAAAACGTAGAATAAATTGGATGGATTCAATTAGCAAATAATCACTGAGCTAGTAGTATAGATTTGGTCCCTCCTAACAGCTGGGGTAACACCAGTGGGGTAACACTGATGGGCAAGGGTCCTTCAGGAAAGATCCTTCAGAGGGTGGTCACACACAAATAAGTCATAACATACAGCAAAGAAGAATACTTATACAGACTTTGAAGTGCAGGGACAGCACCAGAGAAACAAGTGCACAATCAAAGAAATTACATGTTTGGTGATCCAGGAATGTTTGAAGATGGTCAGTTGATTGGATGGAAAGTCATAAATGTTTAAAAGTCTAAATCTAAGGCTTCTGAAATCTCTGACAGGTGCTAACAAAATCCCTTTGGGCAAAATTCTATCTGTTAATGTCCGTGTAACACCAAAAACAACCTATTGAGTAGTTATCAGGAGTAAGTTTGCTATTTCTTTTTTTTTATGTCACTTAATTTGACAATATCAATTAATTCAATCAATCAGTCCATCAATTTGATGGTGGATGTGAAGGCAGTTTGTATATTTTCTAATGGTTAGGTTTTAAAGCCTGCACTTGCAGAGTAAATCTCCATATAGTCAAAAATATCCTTCAAGAAAAATTGTATTTCATCCATATGTTACAGCATATACAATTTATGCATATACAAATATATGTAATGATTCTTAGGCACATGTAAGTACAGAAACCACCAACCTAGACTTATAAAATGAGAGGGAGAGTCTCACTAGAGAAGTCTGGGATCTCAAATAACTCTAGCTTTAGTAATAATATCAAATTCTTAGCAATGAATGGAAGATGGTTGGGGAATTCTTCAGGGTTCCAGGGTGAGTGCTAGGTATATTTCATACTATTCTAACTTTACCCTCTCTGACTTTAATCATGTTATTGAAAGTTAATCTTGAAGAGCTCTGTACTCCAAAGTCATCACACAATGACTTACACATGTCCAAGCTGAGTGTTTCCTTCCTTACCAGTACAGCATGCACAAGAACAGTATCGAGGCACTATCTTCCCTATCACTGCCACTGAATGAAGGTAGGCGGGTGCGCTTGAAAGTCTATTTCTGGACAGAGCTGCCTATCCCCTGAAAGAAAAAACTTAAAGTAGATTCAAGACATTTTATATCTACATGAGTCATAGAAATACATGAGGAGAATGAAGTAGCTATTTCCATTCCCAGCCAAGAGGAACGAAGAATGTGGCCCAAAGAAAGAGGAGCTGACAAAGTATTTGAATTTCGGTTCTGTTACTGAGAAAAACATTTCACCTTTCTGTAGTCCGTGTTTCCCTATTGGGAATGGAGGCTTGTAGTATAGTTTAAAAAAATAGGCTCCCATCTAACTTGAATAACCTTAGCCTAGTAACTCAGTCTTTCCCTCAATTTCTTCATTTGTATAGTTTCTGGGTCAAATCATGTTGCAAAAGTTAAACGCTTTGAAAGAATGAATGAATAATTACATGAGAGAAAAGTGGCAGTAAACGCAACCACCATATATTATTCCTACTGTCACTAAGCTGTGGTTCTTTTGCCCTATGACCTGAGATTCTAAGAATGAACAACAGAGTGTATCAGAAGTTACAAAATGGTTACAGGTGAATTCAGCATTTTGTAAGCCCAGTGACTACGTATGTGCACAATGAATGCCCCCCCACACCAAAACTCACACACAATCTTTGCAGTGCCCGAAATCACTGATTATCATTTCATCAACAACTAAAGCATTTCAATTGCTATATCTCTAAGGCAGATGGGCAACTCAGGGTTAATAGCCAAGTACCTCTCCCCCCTACAGTTTATCTCATTCTGAAGTCATGATGCTGGCAAGCAACCTAATCAAGAACAATTTAACATTCGCAAGTGAACAACTAATTTCCATGGTAAACTCCCAGATCTCAACATAACAAACATGCATGAGACGCAGCTATCCCCTGGCCTGCACCAATACCTTCAAAATAGCTTTATCAGAGAGTCAGACTAAAGAAATTACACTCCACACCCCTGCCAACCCTGGCATGCTGTGATCCTATTGGCTAGGAACACCCACAAAACACAGCAAGCCAAATGGAAAATAAATAATTGACAGAGATCTATTCAGGCTGTTTGCTCAAAACTATGCGGTGAGGGTCAAGGCTGGAGCTTTATATTTCATAAGACACTTTCTTTGCCCTGGTATAACTGCTTTCATCTGTTTAATTTTCTTTTTAATACTGGCTTAGATTCACTTTCCTGGGCTGGTTTATTTCCCCAGATTCTTAATTTTCAACTTGCTCAAATAAACCTCTTTCTTGTTTTTCCATACTAGTTCATCCAAATCTTTGCCTCCTTTTTCTATAGACA
Organism: Ctenomys sociabilis; assembly: GCA_004027165.1. Taxonomy (NCBI): domain Eukaryota; kingdom Metazoa; phylum Chordata; class Mammalia; order Rodentia; family Ctenomyidae; genus Ctenomys; species Ctenomys sociabilis. Next base: position 48,873 of record PVKA01010407.1, read on the forward strand.
TTCTGATGCAGTTTGGTTTCTCAGTATCTCCAGCTTTTTCTGATTGCAATTACTGGCTACCCTGTGCCTTCATGATTTTAATTTCAGCTTCCATTTAAAATAAGAAAGAAGTTTTTTTTTTTTTTTTTTTTTTAACGGATGATATTTAATCCTTCCAATTAACATTTTGCAAGAGCAATCACTCCATGTCTCCAGTCTGTGTGGGGCTGGGGGAGAAATACAGGGCCACGTTACATCACACAGTGGCTAAAAAGAAACACTTTGAGCCATGTCACCGGGGACATTCCCTGCAAAACCAGAATGTCTAGTCACTTTGACCTACAGCAAAAAGTATCAAATAACTAGGACAGGCACTAGTGCAAACAACTGGTCATCATTTAGTCCCTAACATAGACACTGAGTACGTGGGGCCACATTCAATTAAAAAGCAGTCTAGGAAAAAAAAACAATGGAAGCCCTCCACCCCTTTTCCTTTTCAGGTTTCTTCTCCTTCCACACCTCTCAGGGCCTGAGAACTTCTATAACAGTGTTCCTTGACCAATTTGCAGAATTCCCTCCGTGCAAAGTCAGCAGAATCCTCTCTCCCTAAGAAAGGTGAAACCACTCACTTGCTCCTTTGCCTCATGAGCTGCTGCAGCTGGGAGCCAGACTCCTGACAAGCGGGTGGGCGAGGCCCACTTCCTGCCAACATGTTTATGGCTTGCACAGAAAAAATAATAGCATTTCAGTGGGCAAAAGAAAATCCCTGGTCAGCAAGCAGGCACCCTTCTACATGAACAGCTGCTCTAAAGAACGGTTCACAACTTGAACAAAGCTTGCCCGGCTCATCTCGTTGGATGAGATTAACAGGTAAATCAAGGCAGTAATTAAGAATATAGTAATAATAAAATAGCTAATGTCCTGCTGCCCTACATCTGTGGCAGTCCCTGTAGTAAGCACTCTGTGTGTGTTAGCTTATTTAAAGGCCTTGGGAACCCTAGGAAGAGCTTCAATTAATGTCTTCATGTTCCAATAAAAATATTAAGGCATTGAAATATTACAAAGGTCACAGAAGTAGAAACCCTCCGTTGCTGTTCAATAGCATCCCACCGTGCGCGCCTTTCCTGCAGCACCTCTGGCCAGACTTTATTTTTGTATCTCCTTTCAGCACGACTTCAATAACATGGCCTTGCAGCACAAAAACCAAGATTCAGGAAACTGTCCTGTATTTACTTGAAGAAAAACATGTCATTTTCAAAAATTAACACATTATTTATTTGGCCCCCACCTCACCTTACAGGGTATGGAAGGCAACATTATTTCTTTCGTTTCTAAATCCATTAGAAATCATACTCAGTGACTAAGCACTCTCCATGACTAAACTTTTGGATTTTTTTTTTCTTTTCTTTTTTGAAACAGTAATTGTTAAGAGAGTTAAGCTGACAGCTTCACCCATTAGAGGAAGGAGAGCAGACACGCCACTCCGTTTGGAGCAATGTCTGCCTGTGGGCTGGGAGCCGGAAAGTGCTTTATAAAACCACAGGGACCAGAGCCAGCACCACCCTAAGAAGCTTGGAGACACTCAGGCACAGAGAATGTTCTGGGTGTTTTCTCTGACTGACTCTACAGACTTTTGAAAAGTAGGCCCAAGTACAGTCAGTACACCTGAAAGATAGCAAAGCTCGTTAGCCTACACTGCCACTTTTCTACTTTTTATTCTACAAGGTGGTAAAACAAAAATTGTGGGCTCCACAGTTCACCCAGGGCAGGGATCAAACTCCCGCTCTGCTACTACTGGCCAGGAGCTTTACCTCTCTGACTTAGAACATTCTCATCTCAAAATCTGACATACTGATTGAAAAGATCAAATAACATAACACATACTACATGCTTACTATACTTATAAAGCATTAAAGAATGCAATTCTCATTTCTATCAATGAATATTTGCTCTGAGTGAATGAAAGATATTGGGTAAAATACAATGTTTTGAAACTTTCAAAAACCTTGTTCAAACCCCATACCTGTGGTTCCTTTGGATCACATGGCATCAGAGAATTGACTATCTCACAGTTTTGGAATGTGTTTAAAACTGGGAAAAACAGATTAGGACAATTATATGCTTCACTGTCTCAGAAATTACTCATTTTGGGGGTTTCCCCAGGGATTTGTTAATTGAATAATATTGCTTAGTGTTTCAATAGATGATCTAAAAAGTAAATTTTAAAGTGCCTGCCACCAACCCAAAGAGTTTCTAGACAATAAAATATCAATCAAAATGATAAAGCTAAACATCTAACCTAACCTTTAAGATTCGTGAGGGTCCAAGTGAGAGCTCAGCGGCTGAGGCCACCCAACCTAAGTGCTTGTGCACTGCGTGAACTCAGCCAAGTTAGTCTTGCCTTCGTACTTCCGTGTCTTTACTTACAAACTCACAACTGCAGGAGAGCCTGTTCAAAAGCTGTGAAGGCCACATGAGATAATGCAAATGCAGTCCTCCTCTAGCCTCCAAAGGCTAGCACACAGCCGCAAACAGTGAAATAGCACATGGGGCAGGGGCCAGCAGAGGTAGCGACAAGGTGGCCATGATGGTGATGGTGACCGTTATAAGCGATGCTGGTTCCGGTGGCAGGGAAGGTGGTGGTGATGGTGGTGAAGCTGGCAGCATGTTCTCAACCATGTTTGCAACTTCCCTGAGTATTCTCTCAGAAGTGTTCCTTACTTGATAACCACTCACACTACCTCTGAACTTCAGAAAAAACCTCCTCCAGGCAGCTTTTTCTAGCCTCCAACATAGAATGGTCACTGCCAGTCTGATGCCCACTCTGGTTCTCCCTATCCTAGTGCCTGTAATCCCCTATGATTTTTGTATGCACATCCTGAGTGTCCTACTAGACTATAAACTCCTGACACAGAACGTTTATCTCTTAATCTTTGTATCCCCAGTGCCTAGTGCAACATCAGACCACAAGGGGTGTTTACTAAGTGCTTGGAGGAAGAAGGGGTAAAAGAATGAATCAATAGCCAGTAGAACAAGGGATGTTATAAGAAACTCAGTGTGTCCAAGGCTTGTTTCTGCATGTCCATAAAAATATAAAACAGTAAAAGGTCTAGTAGTCTAAGTCTGCAGAATGAGGGACAAGGAAGAGGAGTGCTGAGGGATCCAGCTTCTAGACTCCTGGAGAACATGGAGGAGCTACGCAAGTACCTGTTCTCAAAATAGCAGCACACTGAAACTCTGACCTACAAGATGCAGAGGGAAGTATTGCGAGAATGATAAAGCCAAGTGTTGCTTTCATCATAAATGCACATGAAAATCCCAAAGCTAATTCAAGCCGAAAATATGCATATGAGTGGGCTTTCTGAAAGGTGAAAATGAGCCCCGCAAAGGTGACACAAACTCTACTTATGCTTTCATTTAATTCAGCAAATAATTGGAAAGGGGCTACTCCTAAAGTTGGTACTGAAATATAAACATGAAAAAATGTAGCTTTGCTTCGTGAGGGAAGATAGAGGTAAGCAATCCTTACACAGTGCTTCTGAAGTCTTATGTGATAACAAGAAGCTTTCTTTCTTTCTTTCTTTCTTTCTTTCTTTCTTTCTTTTTTTTTTTTTGTGCAGAACCAGGGATTAAACTCAGGCCCTTGTACTTGTGAGGAAAGCATTTATTCCACTGAGCCATCTCCCCAGCCCTAAGAAGCTTTCTTATTATTTACCTTCCTTTTTTTTTTTTTTTTTTTTTTGAGGTAGGGTTATGCAGCTCATGTTGGCCTTAAACTCACCCTGTAGCCCAAGTTGGGCTCAAACTTGTAGCGTTCCTCCTGCCTCAGCCTCCTGAGTGCAAGGATTACAGACAATCATCCAGCCCATTATTTAATTTCCAGTATGCCACAGACTGATACTACTAAAAATGAAATTATGTAACAATGTAAAGGATCTAAGCCTCAATTTTTTATAATTATTGGTAGACACATAAGATTTTTTGTCAAATTGCTGTAACTGTTACTAAGCATGCTGACAGTCAACTTCTGCTCATTGTAGAATAGTAACAGTTTCCAGATCTGCCGCGATTTACAAGCTATTTTTGAGGACTGTTGCTAAATTAGTCATTGTAACAAAAACAACAGAAGACTAGGATAAAAAGTTCATAATGACACAAAAATTACTTGAGAATCAAGCCTCCAGGATAGATATATTTGCCCCCAACTTTATTTACTCCTCTGATTAAAAAACTATTTTTCTCTTTTCTTAAAAATATTGCCCACATTTGCTACCTCCTCCTTAGGCCAGCATTATTTCATAACCTAGAATGGAAAAGAATCTCCACACTTTTTTCCTATCAGTCTTGTGATATTTAGGTCCTGCAGTATGAGAGCTATCTCCCTTCTTTCTATTAGATTTTAAGCTCTTCAAGGGCAAGCTCTTTACCATACTTACCTGTATCCTCTGTGGCATCTAGTAAAAGCTTTAAACAGAATATGCAATAACAGCTTAGTGAGGGAGACCAAAAGCAGGAAGTAATGCGTGGACAAGCTTCTACTCAATGCTCCCCCCAAAGAGATTATTGAGATGCACTGTGTTTTAATTTATTTGATATCAAAGGTTAATTCTTCTTTTCAGATTTAAGCTGCTGGAATCACTTAATTTTTCTATATTTGGCCCACATGTGAAATTCCAACCAACATCAAATGAACGTTTGATTAAACAGAGCAGGAACTCCATGTGTGATGGATGTCAACTCCCCCGGGGCAAATATGGGTCTGGAAACCAGAAGACTTGACACTGCAGAGCCGAACACGCTCCCCAGAAGCCTGTGCCCTCCGCCCAGGGAAGCACTGTGTGTACTTCACCTCCATAAAAGAAACAACCTCAGTTCAAAGACCGGTGGGTATCTGACCAAACCACGATGTCTGAGCCGGTCCTTTGTGTCATAAGCCCCCTGTTCTTTTCATTATTATGTTCACTCACCATTGCCGAGAGAGGGAGAAAGGTAGGGAAGAAGGGGACAGAGAGAATTCTGTGGTATTATAAAAATATGTCCAACCGAATGAGGCAAAAGGATAAATCAGTTTCAGTTTCCAAGATTATTCCAGCTTCTCAGAAGCTCTTGTTGCCCTTGAAGCTGGTTTCCTGGAGCAGCTATGATTCCCAGGATTCTGCAAGCAGCTAGAGTTATCTGGTGAGTGATCAGAAGGCTCCTGGGAGGTGGCCCAGCTGGGATTCCGTCCAAACCATGTCTCTACCACCTGTAACTCTTCCCTACATGTGCCTGCCAGAAGATCGTCCCAAGCCTAGGGGGATGGGGAGAATTGCCACTCCAGAAAGAACCAATAGCCAGCGTTGGCAGCAGAAAGGCGTCCTTGTGCACTCGAAGGAGTCAGGGCTCCCAGCTACGGGCACCTCGCCAGCCCTGGTCTGCAGATCCAGGACTTGTGCCCGTGGAACCTGCCCCAACTTGCCCAGGAGAGGGAGAGCGGCCAGGGAGAGATGGGAAAGGTGTTCATGCCCCACCTCCTTCCAGTTGCAGCCAGCTCCAGGCTCCTTTGAAGTTGTGGGCCAAAAGGCACAGGCAGTACTAGTGCGGGGTTTTCAGGGAGCCTCTGAGATTTAGCTTCTTTCTCTGTCTCTGGCCCGAAGACCAAGGTAAATCAAAAGGCTTGGGCTTTGGAAACAGATAAACCTCAATTCAAATCCTGCCTGTGCCATCCACTGAGTGTATACTCACAGAAGTGATTCACTTCTCTGAGCCTTGAAGTTCTTATTGGTGAAATAGCGTTAATCTAACCTAGAGCTTTTCAAACTCAGTACTATCCATGTTTTGCATTTGAATTTTTTTTTTTTTTGTTTTTTTGTTTTGTTTTGTTTTGTTTTTGGTGTTTTGAGACAGGATCTCACTATGTAGTTTAGGCTAGTCCTGATCTCACTATGTAGCTCAGGCTGGCCTTGAACTCACAGCAGTCCTCCTGAATGCTGGAATTACTGGTATGTACCTCCACACCCAGCTACTCTGGATGGTTTTAGATGTGAGGGAACCATCGTGGGCATTACAGTATGTTTAGTAGCATCTCTGGCCCACCCAGCAGAGACCAGTAGCACACTTCCTGCCCAGTGTGGCAACAAAACTGATTCCAGACATTGGCAAGTGGGCACTAAATCGCTCCTAGTTGAGAACCACTAATCTAATTTAATCCATAGAGTTAACATGTATTATTGCAAACAGGGTCCAGTGAATGAATGAAATGAATGAATGAATGAATGAATGAATGAATGAATGAATGAATGAAAGAAAAATATTCAAGAATCATTAACTTCTATAGAAAATTCCATTATTGCCCCACCCACATGCCTTCAGCATTCACCTGACACAATAATGGATATTTCCCATGAATACCTGGGGCTCTCTGGCCTTAGGTACAGTGAGTGTGTGCACAAAGCAAATTGGAAGGTTATACCCTTATAAGTAGATGTTAATCACTGATAGACACTGAATTGGTAGATTCAACAGCCAAGCTTCCTAGTCCCTTAGACAAGCTAATTTCGATGTGTGTTCTACACTATGCTCAGAAATCCCCAGTGAGGTCAGACACCATTGCCCATAGTGGTAACTGGTTGTTAGACCCCTATCCTTCCTGTCTCTTCTTCCTGTGCCCTCACAGATATTTTCTAAGATCACTTCCCAGTCTATGCAAATTTCTTTTATCTTTCCTGAGTTTCTTTTAGTAACTTAATAAATAAAAGTCGTAACTTATTTCTACAACTGTCTTCCCTTGCTCATTCTTTAGGTGTCTCATTACTTCTTACCCAAGTCACGATGTTTCAGAATTTCTTTTCAAAGTTCTGTAAATAAGCTATTGCTCTGCTCTGGGAACCACTGGTTCTAATGATCAACACATGCCAGGTGGTCTCAATGCAAGTAGAAAATAAAAGAGTCTAGGATTCACGAATTCTCACCTGGCCCCAGCCTAACCTCACCCCTATACTGCTGTCACACAATTTTCTTCTAAATACACATCAGATCAGATTGGACATGAACCAGCAGTCTCATCCATTGCCGTACTTTGGTCCCTTAAGTGGCACATGGCACACGGCACATTCCAAGTAATATTTGTTGACTACTAAGTAAATGCCATTATCTTACTTAAATTCTCTGGGTGCTGTTCAAGTTCAGATCTGGTACATTCCCCAGAGGCCAAGTGCTGAGGCTTTGTTGCCAGCCTGTAGCGCCACTGAGAAGTGGAGAAACCCTTAGGACTTGGATCTAGTGGAGGAAGTCAGGTCATCCGAGGAATGCCCTTGAAGGAGACACTAGGGCCCTGCCCTCTTCCCTGAATACTATAAGCTGGGTCCTTTACTCCATCATGAGATTCTACCATAAAGTGCTTCCACGCCACAGGCCCAAAGGCAACCATGGACGGAAATCTCTGACGCCATGTGCCAATATAGCTCTCTCTTGTCTTTAACTTGTTTTTCTCAGGTATTCTCTCACAGTGTCAGAAAGCTGATGAGCACAGATGCTTCCCCACAGGATGAGTGAAGGATAAAGATTAAATTGGTACAGAAGCAACAACTTCTGACATTGTCTGTTCCATGAATGACCCACTCCTATTATGGGCTACTGAACTATATTGGATTATTTTTCTGAATTCATGCACCTACAATATTTGAATGGCAGTGGAATACCCATCTCTGACAAAAGTAAAGAAAAAGGAGGATATAAATGAAGGACTATTTTATAGTGAAAAAAAATTATATATATATATATATATATATATATATAGTAGTTAAGATTGATATGCAGCTATTTTCTCTTAGTTCAATGAGAAGATGTGTACTAATAGTGTTTAGACAAGATATTATGTCTGCATCTTGTCCTCTGAATAACTACTATGAAGACAACAATATGCAGTGTATTAATTATTGTAACTGTCCTACTAACCTGTTTTGAAATTCTCATTGCTATTTATTTCTCAATAAAATTATTTTTTTAATAAAAAGGAATGTTTTAGCCAATAAATATGGTGTCTTACTTACTTTTCTATCATTGCTAGGACAAATACCCGACACTCAAAATAAGGGAAGGAAGGGCTTATTTAGTTACTGGAGGTTTCAACAGTCTTTCCCTCTCTATAGGGTCTGGAGGAGAGGTTGGGGTGATCCCAAGTCCAAGACAACCCTCTCCACGTCTCCAAGAAAGGCCAGGCTAGCCGGTTTGACAGTTTGTGCCTCTCTGGCTCCACCCCTCAGGTCCCAGCCTGGTCCTCTGGCCTCACCCCTCAAGCCACTCATTGCTCCTCCAGTCACGTCTGCCCCACAACTTACATGAGGCTTTCGGGGCACAATTAGATACAAACCATAACATATAGTTCTTATGTTCTCTGTCAAAAAAATAAAAAATAAAAAATATAAATGGTACAGAAGGCAAAGATTTCATGACTTACTCTGCTTCTCTTTCCAATTTCACCTCTCACTACTTATCCACCTTCCTTATTCCAAAAGACATGCAAACACCCTATGTTTTAGCTATCTCATATTATTTGTGGTTCCTGTAAAGATATGTTCCTTTCTATGGCTATGCTTTCGCATACTCTGCCTCTCCTGAAGTTATGATGTCTTTTTCCTGTTGGTGTCAATAGGTTCATCAAGAAGCAACTCAACTCCAGCTTCCTCCAAGTGGTCTGCTCAAATCTCCAGGAGTGAAGGTAGTATTTTTCTGCTCCCATTGCACTGCTTTGATATTACATTTGCTCAATGGTGGTGGGAGGGAGACAGAGACAGACATAGAGACACTAGAAATAAGGGACCATATCTGCCATAGCTTTGCTTTGTAGGTATCCTCAATGGCCAGTTTATTTAAGAGATATTTACTGGTGAATGAATCTAATTGATTTTTTTATATAATAATGCTTCAAAAAAGCTTTGGTTACCCCTATTCTGCCAAATTAACAGCTGACTTCTTCAGAGAGAGAATATTGGTGAATCACAGGAAGTTCCTAACTGCTAACCACCTTCAGAAAGACAAAACACAAGAACATCAGTTTTCTAAACCTCTTCCTGTCATGCTTTGGCTAACTCATAATAGGAAGGACCTAGGTTATTGGCCATGGAATAATGTGGCATGCTACTTGTGTCTAGGGAGAAGACTCAGTATGGGGGTACATACTCCTGGGTTATGTAACCATGCGGATGGCTCTCATGAGAACTCAGAAAAAGCCTTTGGAGGTGGCACCCTACACCAAGTTGAGTCCTTTCAACCAAGAACAACTTCAAGATAGAATGTTGACAAAGTCAACATTAATTCCACATTAGTTAGGCCTTAAATCTTGCGGCTTGTGCTTAGTACTAGTGACCTGATTTCATAAAAAACAGGCAGTAGTAAATGAAAGGAAGATGTACTGATTCTGCTCTAAAGGTTCACTGAACTCTCCATCTAAACTATCTTCAGAAAGAAGGATCTACCTCAGGCACAATGACCCCCCTCCACTTCCATACCCCTTTCCAACTCTCACTCTTCCAAAACAAAGCTGCCTAAAGAGTCCCAGGTATCTCCTTTCCAAAACAATTCTAAAACTTAGATAAAATCTAATCACAGGAAAAAAGAAAGTATACTGGCAATGAATAACATAATAAAAGAAGAATTTCCATTTTAGAGACTCAATGACCAATCTCATTACATAGGCTTCCAAGAATCAATTGTCTATTTATGTGACCAGCTTATGCACAAAAAGAAGCCCATTAGTTCCTGAAAAAAAAAAATTTATATAATATATGCTCTCCAACACAAGAATATCCTGTCAAATACCAAACATGATCTCTAAAAAGTAATGGACATTCACTTGACATTAAATTTTCTGTATTCTGTTAGTAAAGAAACACTACTGAAAGTCTCTCTAGTGAAGTTTCTGCCTCTGGGCTAAGGATAAACAAAATCTATTTTCAATAAAGTGGAAGACATTTCTTCCCTAGTATGACCACCTATAGTCTTTCCTCAGTTCTAACTTACTAATCATTAAATACCCTATTAAACAGCTGGCTTATTTCACAAAAAGAGTCATCCCTACCACTGCATAATTATCCCTACTGTCAAGACCTTCAGTCATTGTATTACCTATATTCCTACACAGAAACCTCAGTGAAATATGAATGTGCTCTTTGTCTTCCTGTGTTTGTTGAAATAGTTTCTCCTTGACAATTACATGGGAACCAGCCATCAGTGACACTTCAGGCATTTAAGCTAAATAGTACAGGAGTGTCCCATCAACTCAATAAACAGTTGTATGGGACAAGATAGCAGGAGCTGAGCTATTAAACGTCAGGAAAATTCAATGTGGATATGAAAGAAGAGGCTAAAACTTGTTCAGAAGGTAATCATAGAGTCAACAAATGCCCAGGCTGGAAGGAATTCCCAGAGACCACAACAGCTATGGAACATTTCCTAGAAGCCAGGGGCGATATGTGAAAGACTTGGGCCCCAACAATGGTGAAGAGGAGCCATATGAGAACTCAGTATCCTGACATCCATGCCCAGCTTTTTCAACTGCTCCCAATTATCTCTCATCAAGCATTGCCACTGCTGAATTCCTCAGCCTCTTGAGCAAGTCTGAGTGGCATTGGTGGCCCTAGGCATGGGCAAATTGTTTTATCTATAGCTTAGATGCACTAGGAGATAAGTATAATGTCCTTTTCCAGGCAAATACTGTACCTTCTCTCATTACTTTCTTCCTGGTAAATCCATAGGGTCTTCATTGAAAACCTCAGAAAGTTTTCTGTAAGGCCCTGAGCATTACAGATAACAGATGAAATAATTAGGGGCAGAATAGATAGCACCTACCTGCCAGTTCTCCTGACTTCCTGTACATTATGCTTTCCACTTTGAACTCTCCCATGAGCCAATGTTCCTAGGGATCTCAATAAGGAAATGGTGGATTTCAACATTCAAGTTTTAAACCAATCATTTGATAACTACTGTACCATCAAATATCCTATCCTACCTGGCTAACATGAGCCAAGGCAATCTTCAGCTGAAACCTTCCTGATAACAATTTTTCCCACTAAAGACAAGCATGAATCCAACTAAAGGAACTGCTACTGCTGTTATAAATACATGGTATATTATTATTTGTAAGGCTCTACAGAGTGAGTGATAATTCTCCTTTTATGTTCAGTAGTAGCAAGGCTGTTTAAATCTCATATTTATTTTGACAGTAATTCAGCAGAAGGCATTAATGCCACAATCTATTCGGGTACATTTTTATTATACCAAAGGCCAGTACCTTTCTATATTGGAGTCTTCTGATGGATGAAGTTTCCAAAATGATAATTTTTTGTTTAAAAGTAACTATTGCTTTTACTGAAGGAATTTTAAAACTGGGCAGAAAAGCATAATAGAGGCAAAAATTGTAACAATCAGTGATCACCGAGGATTTAAGTGTTCTGTTAACTCTTTAATACCTGCCTTCTCCAAATACTCCAACTCCGGGAGTTTCGTTTTCTGTGTGGTTTTCTTAATTTGTTATATGACATGTAAAAAATATGACAAATAGTTCAGTCATTCGCTAGATTTTCTGGTATATTTGGACAAATATTGTGCACTGAAAAGAAGTTCCCTTAACCAAGAAGTATAAGAAAAAGAGGAAGAAGGACAAGAAGGAGAGGGGGGAGGGGGATAAGGAGGAGAAACAGAAGAAGAAGGGGGAGGGGAGGAGGGGAGAAGCAGAGACAGAAAAAGAAGAAGAGGAAGTGGAGGAGAAAAGGCAGGAGGAAGGGGGAGAGGGGAGAGTATACAGACAGAAATGCTGTCATTGCTTCTAGTAGTAAAGGTTATTTAGTTCTGTCTAAGACAGCCATTAAGAAAGCGCTGTGATGAAACAAGTTAGAGCCAAAACATTTTCAATCCCTTTAATAGACATTCCTAGAAATAACTTCCAAGAAAATAATGTAAATTCAGTAACAATGTAAAGTTCTCCATAGGTGAGTCCAGACCCAATCGTGCATGTGAAAAAAAGATGTCACTGCTGCATTGACTGAATGGGAAAAGGGTCAAAGACCAAAACTGGCGACAGCCTCAACACCCAACAGATACAATGTACTGAAACATGGAGTCAATTGGATTAAATATATGGGCATTAAAATAACAATTAGACATCCTTTATAAAGGCAAAAACATAATTTTAACAAGGTGTTAGAAAATGCAAACCAGTGTGTAAGTTTCAGTGAAAATATCCCTGTTCCTCCTCACAAAGCCTTCAGTGATTCACTGTCACTACCAAGTTTTAATATAAGTTCCTTACTAGGATCCTTGGGGTCCTCTGCACTGCCAACCTCAACTCCTGTCATTCTCTACTCACTCTTGTTGTTACTTCACAGAGTGTGAAGTAACACTTTTACACAGGTGCACACCTGTAATCCTGCCATTCTGAGAGGCTGAGGCAGGAGGATCTCAAATTCAAGCCCAGCAGAGCCAATTTAGCAGTTTGAGAAGATTCTGTTTCAGGCTGGAAGGGAGGGAGGCAGGCAGGGAAGGCAGAAGGGAGGGAGGCAGGAAGGGAAGGAGGGAGGGAGGGAGGGAGAAAAGGAGAAAAATGGCTTGGGTGTAATCCAGTGCCAAGGCCCTGGGTTCAATCTCCAGGAATAACTCTGAGAGCAAAGCAAAGGTTGCCTAACTCTGTCACCTTCAGCAATCAACAGAAGCATCACTCCTTCCTGCCCTTCCCAGCAGGGCTCCCTGTCCCAGAGCTTTCATTCTGCCCTGCAAGAGACTGCACATGTTTTGCACTAAAAAGAAGCTCCCTTAACCAAGAAGTATAAGAAAAATCCAGATTGGTTGTCAGTAAGGAAATGACGGATTTCAACATTCAAGTTTTAAACCAATCATTTGATAACCACCATACCATCAAATATCCCATCCTACATGGCTAATATGAGCCAAGACAGTCTTCAGCTGAAACCTAACTGCTATCAGTTTTTCCCACTGAAGACAAACACGAATCGCGCTAAAGGAACTGCTGTCCCACACACCTATGTCCGGGCACCACTTGGAGGGGCCCCTGATTGCGTGCCAAGCGCTGGCCAAGTTAAAGAATAATCAGTGAACAAGGCAGTGACACACGGGGGACGAGCACTGCTCTCACTGCCCACCACCACCACACTCCCGCCCGGTCACTTAGTAAGCGACCGGACGCACTCACACCTCTGTGCAGCGCAGTGACCAGACACCGGAAGTGAAAGGTCGTAGTGTTGGGGCCACTGTGCTGACTTCTTTTTCAGAATTGTTTTCAGTACCACCAGGAATTTACATACCACAGCTCACCTACTTAACATACAAAATACAGTTTTTAGTAGATTCCCAGAGTTGGAAAATGGTCACAATTCCAAAGCAGCTTCATCATCAGGAGAGAAAGGACCCCTCACCCGCTAGCTGTAAGCGCAACAGTCTTCCCTCTAAGCAACTACTGACCTATTTTCTGTCTCTTTGTGTTTATTTTACTCTGAACATTTCATAGAATGGAAATCATCTAAGATGTTATTTTTTGTGTCTAGTTTCTGTTGTTTAGCATAATATTTTCAGAAATCGCACATGTTGTAATATGCATCAGTGCTTTGTTTTTGATGGCTGAATAATAATCTATCATGTGGATATGCCATGTTTTGTTTATCCACTCATCAGCTGATGGATACTTGGATTGTTTCCATCTTTGTTTATTTTATTTTATTTTATTTTATTTTGAAAAATAAAAGCAAAACAAGAACAAAATTCAGAAACAAAAGAAACAGAGCAACATGCAATAGCACATATGTTACAGATTTTCAAATCAAGAATAGCTGATTACCGATGATTGATATATTATCTATTTTATTGTCACATCTGTTCCTATCTTTGAACTACTGCAAGTGATGCTGCTGTGAACATTCGTGTATGGGTTTTGATGTGGACACAGTATTCCCACCTCTCTTGGATATCTACCTAGCATTGAAATTGCAGATTGATATGATTTTATGTTCAACTTTCGGAGGAATAGCAAGCATGTTTTCCAAAGTGGTTGCACTATTTTACAGTCCCTCCAGCACTAATTAAAATCTCTAATTTCTCCACACCCTGGCTAAGACTTTTTCAGGTCCTTTGATTGTAGCCATCCTAGTGGGTATGAAATGAATATACTTTGATTTTTATTTTCATCTCTTTATTGACCCATGGCATTGAGTATCTTCCTATAAGCTTATTATACATTTATATATCTGACATTTTAGTTTAGAAAAATGTTTGGCTGACAGGCTGACAGTGGAGCAGGCAGTCAGAAAGTTAGACCCAGGGAAGAGTCAGGGCATTCTGTGACCACCGCAATAATCATTAAAAGCAAGAAATACAAATAAGATAGTTTAATGTCCCATAAAAGACAAAAGAAAGAGTGAACCAACCCTTGAGGATAAGGAAGGATTTTAGCCGCAGAGTCAGGTGTAATCTTCATACCTAACCCTGGGAAAGGTACTCGACCTCTCTGAGCTTTAGTTTCTAAGATACCTGTGTCAAATTTGGTGTCATAATTAAATAAAATGGTTATTTAAAGCACACAGCAAGTCTCTGTCACATAGTAAACACTCAATAAATCCTCACAGAGGAAACTAGACACAGTTCTGAGATGCCATTGAATTAGTCAGGCACAGGCTGACAGTGGAGCAGGCAGTCAGAAGGTTAGACCCAGGGAAGAGTCCTATGTAGAGAGACTGCTTCAGAGCTGTTTGGCAGAAGTTAGGGATCGCAGGCACCTGATGTAAGGCAATGCATGAGCTCTGAGTGAACGTAGCTCCTCAACCCTGCAGACTCATTGGTTCCTGGGAGGAGCCAAAGCTGGGCTACAACTGAGGATCCCATCCACAGTGCTGCTCCCTGAATTCCTCCAAATGATGCCAGAGCAGATGCCTAAAAAGACACAGTGATGGAAATGAGATCGCAAATCCCCTCCCCATTATGACCAAAAGAGCCCTGCAGCTTGATTGTGGACCCCCAGGCTCACTCTGTGCACACCCAGGTGACACAGTGAAGCGCCACCAAGGGGCCCACCGTGACCTGGAAAGACTGGCTGGCCCTCCCTCCCCCAAGTTAGTAAATTAGGGAAGATCAGTAAACACTGGAGAAAAGACTCAAGGGTCCCATTATCCCTGGATGGTTTGCTACATGTAGGTAATGACAACTTGCTGGTAGCAAACAAATTGTCCATTATCATTAGTATGATTTCAGCCTGCATTATCTTCTCCTCAGCTAGCTGGAAACATATTTTTAGTTCTAATATCAAAACCTGTCAGAATTTTTTTTTGCTAAAGCTAACAGGATGATACAGGTCACATCAGTTACTATGAAAAATTCAATTCAGAAGCTACTACATGTGGCCTTATTTTAGAAGGAAAAGAAGGAGAAAGAGGAACAGGAGAAGAAAAGGAGGAAAGGGGAGGAGGAAGAGGGGGAGAAAGAAGAGGGGAGGAGGAGGAAAAGGAGGCGGGAGGGGGAGGAAGACGAGGAGGAGGAGAAGGAGAAGAGGAAGAAGAAGGAGGAGGAGAAGGAGAAGGAAAGAAAAGAAAGAAAAGAAAAGAAAAGAAAGGAAAAGAAAAGAAAAGAAAAGAAAAGAAAAGAAAAGAAAAGAAAAGAAAAGAAAAGAAAAGAAAAGAAAAGAAAAGAAAGAAAAGAAAAGGATCCCGTGGCTGGAAGAAGCACCGGCACCATCCCTGCCTGCGTATGCACCATAATGTCCTGCCTTACGCCTGTGGCCACCATGAAATGGGAAATTCCCATTCCTCCTC
>PVKA01010408.1:0-64557 GCA_004027165.1 Ctenomys sociabilis
GTGGTGTCGAGTTCAAGCACCTAAGTTAGTTGAATGTCAATGGAGTGCCCACTTTTGACAGGTGTAGACAAAGGAAGGGGTGTAGAAAGAAAAAATCATGATGTGTGTGTATAGACAGTACAGTTGGGATAGATAACGCTGTGCTTCTACATAATTCTATGAGAGGCAAGATCTGCACTAATGGTGGTTGGACAGGATAATATGTCGGCTTCTAGTACTACGGTCATCCACTAGGAAAATAATTATTGAATTTTTGATATAATTCAGGTATAAAAAAATAAGATAAGCAGCTACACTCTTAATTCACTGATAAGAGATATCTGCTAAAGTAATATCTGTAAATATAATATCATGTATGCACCTTGTATAATACCAAAACGTTATGAAAACAGTTTGCAATGTATTAATTTATTGAATCTGTATGGTTAAGGTGTCTTGAAACTGTCTGATTGACATTTGTACTTCAATAAAATTTAAAAAAAAAGAAAAAAAATCCATTAAAAGCTTAAAATACCAATCTTCCTTAAAATAATCTCATAGAAAAAACCCAAACCCATGAGATATACCAATACTAGCACGAATGTGTATTTTCATAAAAGTGAGCAATTTTAAGAGACATTTTCACTTGCTTTCAGCACAAATTCCAAGAAGAAAATTCTTTTTTCTTTATACTAAAGTTTAGAGTTTAACAACAATTAAATAAGACGTTTTTCTTAGCATGAGAGTATGCTGTACCTGAATGTTTTATTCTGAAACTACATTTTTAAATAACCAATAAGAATCTTCCTGATTTTACAGCTGATACAACCATTATTATCTATTAAGGGTAAGGGCTTAGTATTGTTTCATTTATAATCATTTCTTTTTACTATATTTTTCCAACAATTGGTAAAGCACATGGAAGATGAAATGGAAGTAAATAGTTCTGTATGGTGAAACAACTGGTTCATAACCTTGTAGTGCAGTGGTTCTCAGGGATTAGAAAGCTTTGAGATTATGCACAAGGTTTATTACAAGCCATATGGCTGGATTCTACCCTGAGAACTTCCAAGCCAGCAGATTGGGGTAGGTGCCCAAGAATCTGAGAAACTCAAGTATTGTCGATCCTTTGGGGTCCAGAAACACTTCAACACTTGTACTGGACACTAAACAAGCATAGCAGGCTACAGAATTGTTATTCTCTACTAAGGCACTTGTAAACTGCTAAGTTTCAATGGGGGATGAGGATAATCAATCATACAATTTGGAAAGGATATTAACTTAGTCAAGATCAAGTTAATTCCTGTAAGTTACAATGACATTCAGGGAAATAAAATTCTAACCAGTATTAACTTGCTTGTGTCTCCTGTGAATTCATCTGACTTTGAAAATGAACATGTACTGTAAATAGGGAAAACTCAGTACTTGTAAATTTTTCAGACATAAATAAGCCAAATACACACACACACACATTTCCCAAAAAAGGTACAGATCAAGTTCTGTGTGCCCAGTTTAGCTATTCTACTAATTTATATCTGTCACCAAAAGAGTGATGGTCAAGTTATGACTGGAAGATCAGCATATTTTTATGAGTGGTAATACAGTGGTTTAGTAAATGCAAATACTACAAAATGCATGCAACTACAATTTATTCAAATTTTAGTGGTCTTCTACAATGAAATTTGGAACACCCTTAGCACACACACGGCACCACCCTACTTACAGGGTGTTACAGTTTGTACCGAGATGCCCCTGCACCTAAGCCTCTTGTGTTGTAAGTGGTGCTTTTTGGAGGTGTTTCCATATAGGGTGTGTGATCTTGGACTAAGGGTGTGTGGATACTGAATCAGCCCATTGACTGGTTTGGATGTGGAAAATGGGAAGCCCCACCCAGGAAGTGGGTGGCACCAACCAAAAGGCTGGATGGCATAAAAGGCAGAAGAGGCAGGCTTCTCACTATGTGGCTTCGGTTCTTTCACCACCGCTGCAAGGTGCTTGCTGTCTTCTACCTGCTCTGCCCAGATTCAGACTGTTTTTTCTCTATGGTGCCCTATGTCATGCCATCCAGCCTTGGAGCCAGTCAGCTACTGACTGAAACCTCTACAAACTGTAAGCTGTAAGTTGATATAAAACTTCCCTCTTTGAACTTGTAGATGTTGGGTATTTTGCCTCAGCAATGAGAGAACTAACTAAAACATTGGTATAGTACAAGAACTGTGGAAATGGAGATTCTTCACACAACTGAAAACAGAAACTGCAATTGACCTAACTATTCCCCTACTATGCAACTTTCAGAAAGAGTTAAAGACATATTAG
Organism: Ctenomys sociabilis; assembly: GCA_004027165.1. Classification (NCBI taxonomy): domain Eukaryota; kingdom Metazoa; phylum Chordata; class Mammalia; order Rodentia; family Ctenomyidae; genus Ctenomys; species Ctenomys sociabilis. Next base: position 2,296 of record PVKA01010408.1, read on the forward strand.
TGATACACACTTAACCATGTTTATAACCATACAAATCACAATAGAGAAATTTTGGGAGTGGCCTATATTCTCACTGATGGATGGATAAAGAAAAGCTTGTCTTTGCCATATTTTGAGCACATTCTGTGCTTTCTGCTGTAAAGGATAAGTGAGTCATTTGTAGAAAATGAATATACCTTGAAATCATATTAAGGGAAATAAATCTGACATAAACTTAAAGATCACATGGATACTTTATATGAGAAATGCAAAGCATAAAATAATTTAAAGACAGAAATAAAATGTAGAAAATAGGAAACAGAGAGAGGGACCTTTTGTAAATGGGGAGGGGACTAAGAGAGGGAGGGCCAAGGAGCAAGTATAAGGAATGAGATGTGTCCAGGTATAGACCAGCTCCTAATAAGGACTGTAGCCATGCACCACAAATACGTAGTAGTACAAATTTTGAAGAATATTTCAAATTATTTTTGTAAGTTAAATGAAATCATTTAAGTACTTATTATCAATTATTTCTGTTTCTCACTGTTATAAATGGGTCCTCTGCAATACCTCTAATAAAGACTTGTATTAAAAGAAAATAAGGGAGCCGGGCGTGGTGGTGCATGCCCATAATCCCAGCACTCGGGAAGCTGAGGCAGGAGGACTGTTGTGAGTTCGAGACCAGCCTGAGCTACAAAGTGAACTTAAGGCCTGCCTGCATAGTGAGACCCTGTCTCAAAAAAAAAAAAAAAAAAAAAAAAAAAAAGAAAATAAGGGGTTGGAGGGACAGGTCAGTGGTCTAAGTGCCTGCCTGGCAAGCACAAGGACCTGGGTTTGATCCCTGGTACCACATGCCTTGCTCGCTCTGTGCCAAGTCGGCTACTGATGCATGCCTGTAATCCCAGTGTTGGGAAGGCTGAGCTAGGAGGATCACTACAAGTCTGAGCTGCATAGTGAGATTCTGTACCAAATAACCAAACAAAGAATTAAAATAGAATAAAACCATATAAGTATCAAAAGAAACAAGATAAAAATACAGAAATGCTATGTGCTTATCTTTAAAAGCCCACAACAAAAGCAAACCATTTTCTCATTAACGGTTGCTCAGGTAACGGGAATGTTTTTTTAAACAATGAATGTATTAAATTAGCAATCATTACACAAGATAAAAAAGGACAAAAAAGAATTTATATCAATGTATGGGCTGTGTGCATTTAATTCTCTCATAGATAGTTGTAACAACTGTTGGTCAAAGGTCTCACTATTAGATCTAATTTGAAGCATGCATTATTCAAATACCTCACTGTCAATCCCCATTTCAATGGAAATTCTGACCAAACAAGGCCTGAGTCTTGTACATTTCACTGGTTAATCATTGTTTGAATATGTGAAACATCTCCATGAAAAACATGAACTGATACTTTTACAGATGCGCAACCCCAGTAAGTGGTAGCATGCTATACTCACCGATTACATGCTCAGCATGCAATTTTGAAAGCTCCTTCCTACAAAAAGTTCCCAAGTAACTTGCTTTTCCATTTTTCCATCGTTAGCCACAACTTCTTTTATTGAATTAACTCCCCCCATACACTCTCCCACTCCCTCACAAACACTCACACACACTATAGCATGCACCGTCCTTGTTAGCTCTGGAGTGTACTATGATTTACCTTGTAGCATGTTTCCTGAGTGTGTACGTGAATGTTTTTGTGAGAGATGAGGCAGTAAGATTTTAACAGAATGAGACAATTAGTTCAATACTTTATATTATTAACTATAAAAACATTATGATTATATGGCTTATAAGCCCAAAATACCTCATCACAGAAAGTATGCCAAAGTCTGTGCTGTTGAGTGAAGGACATCACTTCTGTTAACCCCCTGAAGACATTCAGGGACCAGGATGTTTTGTGTAAAATCATTACACTATTTAGATTAAAGCACTGGTGATCTAAATCTATGTTCTTTTGGTGCCTAAAAGGTAGAAGTGCTTAATGTTTGTTGAATGAATAAATATTTGTTGAGGCTACATTTCTTACCTGAGAATGTGAAAGTTATTAAAAGGTTTGACATAGATTTGACATAGGATCCTAATAATATTAAAAATGAAATCCTTACATTTCTACCAAAAAATAAACTATGTTTCTATTTTTCTATTTATTTTTAAGAGCACCAAATAACAAAAAGTTTCCTGGATAATCAAAATACTGATAGCTAATTTTTAAATGTTCAACAATGTGCTTTACCTAAAGAATATTAGCACCACCCTTGTTAGGTTATGCTTAAAGCTGCACGATATAAGAATATCTCATGAGTATTAATGAGTCATTTATTAAAACAATACAAGTACTACAAAAGTAGGTATTCTGTACTCCAACAGACAATTCACTAATTTCAAGTAATATGCAGAACATTTTGGAAGGGCTGGGATGTGGTTCTACAGTGGAAGAGCTCTTGCCTTGTACATAAAAGGCTCTAGGTTCTATCCCTTATTTATTAAGAGAATTTGAACATTTTTGGGTGCAGAAATCATTTCTTTTTGAATGCTGAATTAACTAATTAGGAAAGACAGTTTCCAGTGAAGTAGTTAGTTAAATATGAGTGTATATTTTCCACTGGAAACAACAGTCTAGTAGATGGAGTTAATCAATGTATGTCTATTGGACACACCTGTAATACTAGTAATAGTCTAAAACTTAACCACAGATTGTAGTATGTTTCTATGGAGAACTCAGAGCTCTAATCCCCAGATAGCACATACATATCTCCCATGAGTCCCTTCCCTCCGACAAACCCTCAGTCACCTGAACTCTTCTGCAGATAAGGTGCTGCAGGGCACATGGGCAGAGAAAAGGTAGGACAAGGATGCCAGCTCCAGGGTTTCTTTGAGTCTGTTAACCAACATTTTGGCCTTAACACCAAAAGTCAAAATGAATAGTGGAAAGGAGTACTCATGTTATTTCTTATCTTCATAAATAAGAGCAGAAAGACTTACTGCAAAATAGTCTCAGTGAGAATATTTCTAGAGGTCCTACTAAGAAATGTCTCTAGATAATATCTTCTGTTAAAGATAAGCATTGAGTGATTCAATGTTATTAAAATAAAATAATGAATGATAGGGTGGCAGGAAGAAGAGGCCAAAATGTGGGAATTTAGGAAAAAAATATCCCAAGATTTGAAAATAGTGGTCATATAATTGGGACTTCAACAGAGATTTTAAAAAGGTTTAAACTATTCACTAAGACTTGACCTTGTTTGTTGATTTTTTTTTAATGTATTTAATACAAGGTCTACAGGCTTTCACTCCACTCCACTCACTACAGTGCTCCTTTTCACTATTGATTTTGACTTTGGGTGTTAAAGCCAAAATGTTGCTTGCTGTAGGGCCCGTAGGCATAGGAAGACCAAGGACTCACTGATCCTCCTGTTTTCAGCCTCCCAACGCTGGGATTACAGGTGTGCACCACCACCACACCAGTCTCAATCTCCATCTCAGCACACCCTCGAATTCGGAAGCTGTGCTCTGCCTAAGCAGGCACTTTAATTTGCTGAACTATCTTTCGGGCCAGCCCTAGTTTCTTCATCTTACGAAGCTTTAAAAAAAAAAATTGTAATGAAAAGTAAACACATCTAAGTTTCGAATAACTCCTCATTCTCTTGATCAGTTTCAAATTGTATTTTTTAATCAATTTTACACTTTACAAAACTTCTCAATAAAGAAAAATGTAGACTGTGAGGTAATGAACTATTTATACTTGCAAAATGTGCTACCACTGAAATTCAACTTGGTTTCAAATCCTCAGTCTGCTGTCTACTGGCTGTAACTTTTTTTTTCTGAACCAGGCATTGAACTCAGGCCTTGGTGCTTGCAAGGGAAGCACTTACTCTACTGATCCATTTCCTCAGCCCCTTGATCTGTAACACTTTACTGAAGCCCCCAAGTCCCAGTTTCTTCAAATATGAATAATTCTTCAACAGTTTATTGGGATGCTTAAATACGACAACAAATACAGCTTTAATAGCACAGGGTAAGGCACATATACAGTGATATTATAGAATGTTTTGAAGCTAAGAGTTAGTCTCAGATAATTATAATGATCTTCCATAAATCTAGATTTAGTTATGAGATAAATTTAACTTTCCTGTACATTCAGCATATATCTATAACTGAAACTAAATTTCATTTATTTGACTAACCACTTTTACTTTTGTAGTACAGGAAGATGTAAAAATAAAATAGATAAAAAATGTCTTTTTTGTTTTTAGGTATGTATTTTATACTAGGCAAGAGCTCTAAGAAATAATACCGCATAAACTAGCCATTTTTTATATTTGGTAATACTTACTTATATATATTTACAATATGTTATTTTAAACACAAGTTTAAATGCCTATCACAATAATCAGAAGTTCTGAGCAGCAAAATGCAGTTTTTCAACCAATCATTAAGTTCTTTTTTTCTTTTGTTTTTTGGCAGAACCAAGGATTAAATTCAGACCCTTGCGCTTGTCAGGGAAGCATTTATCCTACTGAGCCATCTTCCCAGCCCCCACAAGTTCTGAATAAAGATAAAATATCCCATAATATTCTTCTTCATAGACCAACAAGTGGTCCCTTCTGGGTGGGTCTGAAGAGCAAAGGCTACTGAAGGGGTAGTTCAAGCTTGCAAACAATTTGGTGCCAAGGGAGTGCCTGCTGGCTAAGGGGACTGCAGCTGGCTTGGGAACCTTCCAAAGGGGGCCTCCAGGAGGTAGTGGAGAGAAACGCTCAACCAACAAATTCTACAGTCAAGTGGAACCTTAGGAAGTGGCCTACAGAGAATACTAGAAGCTCTAAGACATGACCTGAACACATCAAAAGTGTAACCCTTTATAGAACACGAGCAGATTATGAGGTGGAATAACTCATAAGAACCAGTAGCTGAGACTCTCTTAGTGGAAAAACATACTTATCACCTCCCCCCCCCAAAAAAAAATACAGAATTAACTGAAACAGCCTTAAGGGCACAAAGACATAGAATATTTAAAAACATAAAAACCCAAGTATCTGTACAATTTCTCAAATAACCTTTACAGTTGCACTCTGAAAATGTTCCTAATAATGAGCACAAAACAGAGATGTAAAGAACAGATTCATCAGACATATTTTGGAAACTGAATTTTCACTATATGAATGCTACTATATTGTAGCCAGTACACTGCCAGTATTTATCAGATGCCTTTAAATCAAAAGCCCGTTTTGCTAAAAGAAAATTCATTAACAAAATCCCCCAAAGGTAATTTAATAAGACATAATGGCATGTAATATGTTATAATCCAATATGCTAAGTACAATAAATGCAGTTCAACTGACTAGCATGACAGTATAGAGGTCAGTGGCAGAAGGAAAGGAATAAGAAAATTAGGAAATATTTTTTGAGAAATGTCACTAGAGGTCTGAAGAAACATTCTAAAAAAGAAGTAGGCTTAAGATAACTTCTGTGAGACACCTAACTAGCCTGCTTTAGCTTGGTGATCCATTCACTGTAGATTACGAGGTGGAATACCTTCCACATCAAAGCAATGACCACTAAACATTACAGAGAAGGACCAGTAGCTGAGACTCTCCTGGTGGACAAACAGCAAATGTCAAGAAACGACCTCAACTCCCCCAGCTCACTCCTATCACAGTGCTACCCAAGGGGTAGGTTATCTTTCCCCAGATACCATCCGAAAGAATAAAGAGGCCATTATGCTGCACTTTTTTAAGACACACTACAGATAGTTTTAGCTGCTTAGCATCTGCAGATGGTAGCTTCCAACACACACACACACTCATGAAGAAAATCCCCCACACCTGTGGGGAAGAGAGCTAAGAAATCTCACGCTCTGAGCGGTTCTAGTTGTGGTTTTGCTTGTCTTTGTTATAACAAAGTTTGTTATCAGAACTCTACCTTGACCCCTTCTCTTCTGATTATTTTCCTGTCCCTTCTTCTGCTGGCATTTCTCCCACACTCCTCAGCTTTCAAGCTCCAAAGCTCTGCTACTCAGGGTCTTTCCTTTGCAGCCAAGTACCGATCAACTAGAGCACAATGGGCATAATCTGTAGATCTGACCTTCCTCTAGCTGTTGTGCAGCAGTACCTGGCAGAACAGTTCTTTACAGCCAACAGCTCTGTCCCACTCTTCTCTTAGTTTCTTCTAGGTAAAGAAATGCTCATGAAATTTAGAGAGATTATCTTTAGTGAGCCAAAGTCTTACTGTGTAGTAGAAAAGCTTCTAGGATATCACTGAAAGCTGCACAGCCTAAAAGTGACTAGGTTGGCCTTATCCATACTTTCTGTCAGTGCTATTAGCTTTGTGTTATGTTTCTAGGTATACACACGCTGGTGTAGCTCTGGCTTAGCAGTTCATTAAGTGTTAGTTTTGGAAACCCTTCGCACACTCAAAAGTTACTGAGAACCCCCCCAAAAAGTTTGCATTTATGTGTAGGATTATAACAGTACTTACTGTATTAGAAATTGAAGCTGATAATATTTAATTCATTTAAAATAACATCCATTATATGTTAACACAAATTGCTATTTTTAGGAAAATATCTTTATTTTTCCACCATTAAGTAGTGACACTATCAAGTTTCACAAATTTTCTAAATGTCTGTTTACTGCAAACTGGATATGCTGCATTCATCTATCATGATATGTTTTGATTGAAGTATATGAGGAAAATCTGACTTCACATAAATATATAGTGGCAAAAAAGATAGTTAAGAATATTTTTAATAGCAAATCAAAACTCAATAAGTAAAACTTTTCAAAAACTAGCTGCAATGTGGAAACTGACACCTTACCTATGAATTTAATGTTCAATATAACATTAAATTTTATTTTCCATTTTGTGTTATGAATGGATCTTTTGACCCACATCTAATTTTGAAAAAGTTTCTCAAAAATAAGTAACATGATGCTGAAAGTTCAAGGGAAACAAAGAATAATCTTCACTGCCAGTGATTAACAACCAGCTCCAAAGATTATGTGCCCTGTGTTCTAACTGATTAGAAAAGGAACTACTGTGAGCAGCAGCGGCTTTACACACTGGTCACATGGAAACTATCAGCTCAGCTGATCTTCTAAGTGCTGGCACATTTCATTGTACAATATCAGCAAAAGCACATTAATTTCACTCTTGGTCTCAAGGGGAGAACCTTTAAGAACTGGAAAGCTTTTCATTTTCATAGAGGTAGATATTGTACATACTTTCCAAACTTCTAGTTTTCCTTGAAAGCTGAATTTTATCACCTGCAACAAATATTTTCAGTCATTCTTGTTGAATTTTCAGGTTCTATTACTCTTCAGAATGGTTTATTAAATGCTTAAGTCCAAGTAACTGAAGTTTGCTTCACAGGTGTTTATTCACGTATGCAAAGCGGCTGCAACTAACACTGCACCACTTGGGTTCTGGAGACAACTGGTGTGCTGTGCAGCTCACATCCTCTCCACTTCCTCACAAGCAACAGGATGTATCCTCAAGAGCCAAAATGGAACAAAACTTAAATCCTTACTGTTCAGGGCACGTGTAAGTGAAGCTCTGATGCCCCTCCCCAGCACTCAGGACACAGCATTGAAAAGAAGGGCACGCAGTGTTGGATGCCACTGCCTTTAGCTGGCCTAAGGAGCCGACACAGTGACACTTCCACAGCCTTTGTACTGGCAAACAAATTCTCAGTATAATCATGAACATAGCTTTGACAGTGGGGTCTAAGCATGGTACTTCGAGAACAGTAACTTACTAAAGAATTAACCAAACAAATGTTAGAAATAAAAGTATCCAGATTACTTTCCTGCTATACAGCTTATCTGCAATAACATGTCAAAGAGGGGCTCACTGCATGCTTCTAGTCATATTCCTGTTCGTAACAGAATCTCAAGATGGAGACAAACCGGATGTACAGCAGAGATCATACATTGGTTTGTGAGAAAATATTGAGAATGCGAATCACTCCAAAACCTGTGAAAGTCAGTGCAAACCCGTTCATCTAACCCAATGCCTTCTACAGGAGAAACTGAAGAAGGAGATTGGAGGGACAAGAGGTGTTATTTCCACAACTCTTCTCAACTCACTAAAAATTGTTTGCCACAGCCTAGATTTGCCTGCACACTCACTGAGCACACACATCCTTAATTCTCTGCCTTTCCAAACCAAGTATCAATTTCCTTTCTCTGCTGAAGTGTCAGAGGAAGTTTCATTTATTTGAAAAATTCCAAAGCTATGTCTTGTATTACTGCTGGGGCAGGGGGACACAAATAGAAATATGGAAATAAAGAATATGCATAATCTTTTTTCTCATTGAAAGCACAATCTTTATCTCTTATTTACAGTAACTTTTTTATTTTTTATTTTTGTTTTATTGAAGTACAAATATCAATGAGACAGTTTTAAGATATCTTGACAAGATGGATTTGATAAAACATTGCAAACTGTTTTCATAATGTTTTGGTATCATAGAAGGTGCATACATGATATTATACTTACAGACATTATTATACCGTATGTCTCTTATCAGTAAATAAAGAGAGTGTAGCTGTGTGCGTATCTTAATTTTTGTACCTGAATTACATCAAAGATTCAATTAATACTTTCTACCTTGTTATTTTCCCAGTGGTTGTCCATAGTACTAGAAGCCGATATAATATCCTGTCCAATCACCATTAGTGCAAATCGTGCTTCTCACAGAATTATGTAGAAGCACAGCGTTATCTATCCCAACTGTATACAGTAACATTTAAATAAGACAGAAGACTGAATACTAGTATGTACTGACCTATATATTTCCCTAGCACCCAGTTGAGATATTCTAGAAGTAGGGAAAATATACAGACTTGTCCTTTTATTCCTTATATCTATAGCTGTAGTTCATGGTAGAAAGTTACTTAACATATGTAGAGTGAAGCTATTCATAAAGCAGGTAAAAACTATCCCTATTTTTCAGAGAAAACTGGCCATCAAGGAAATTAACAAACCCCAAATTAAAAGGTCTCTATCAAAGATCTGTGATCTTTGTGATCTTATCCTATGTCTTCTGGTATGACATCAGTAGTTACGCTTTTCATGTATTTAGTGATACAGAGTTGGAAGAAACAGCAAAAAGCCTTTACAAATAAAATCATATATTAAACCTGAACTTTGAAGCAAACAACTATATAAAAGTAGTAACATTTTTATCTACAAAGTGATAATTACTGATAACAGTAACTGTTCCCCAAAACTTCAATTTAACATAAGTAGGTATGTACAAGAAAGATTTAAAAAAAAAAAAGCACTTACAATATACGAATGGTAATGGAATACACATCTCTAACAAAAGTAAATGAAAAAGGGGGATATAAATGTAGGACCATTTTGCAGTGAAATATACATATCTGTATAAACAAAAGTTAGTATAGATATATAGCTATATATAGCTACTTTCTCTCAGTTCAATGAGAAGAAAGTTTTGAACTAAAGTTTAGACCAAATATATCTATATCTGGTACTATGAATAACTACAACAAAGACAAATTGCAATGTATTACATATTGTAACTGTCCTACTAATCTGTTTTGAAACTGTCTTGTTTCTTTCTCTATAAAATTAGTAAAAATAAATAAATAAATAAAAAGCAACTGCCTTCATACTCAATTCCAATTTTTCTGGTTCATGACAGAATAACAAAAGAGCTCAAAATACTTAGATAGATAGACAGATCAGAAAAAGTGATAATTTAAGACTTCCAAAAGAACGATCTTGTAGCAAAAGATAATTATGGCAGACTTCAATGTGTTAATATAATGTATATACATTTTTGCATAGCTGCATTTTTAAACTAACTTTTTAAAAATTTAGCATGATTAAGAATACAATCAAGCCGGGCCTGGTGGCGCATGCCTGTAATCCCAGCACTCAGGAGGCTGAGGCAGGATTGTTGTGAGTTCGAGACCAGCCTGAGCTACAAAGTGAGTTTAAGGCCAGCCTGAACTGCATAGTGAGACCCTGTCTCAAAAAGACAAAAAAAAAAAAAAAAAAAAAAAAAAAAAAAAAAAAAAAAAAAAAAAAAAAAAAAAAAAAAATCAAACTGAAGCATTTAGAAAACCTGAAGTATTAGGTGTGGAGGTGTAGGCCTGTAATCTCAGCTCTTGGGAGGCTGAGGCAGGCAGATTGCTGCGAGTTCAAGGTCAGCCTGAACTGCATAGTAAGACTCTGTCTCAACAAAACAAACATAAAACAAAATTTAAAAACCCTAAGGCATCTTAGGATTTTCTCTATAGAAAGCAGTTTTAATGCACAAAGATTTGCTGTCATAAATTCATTACCTGTCTGCTTATGTCATTTAAGATAAAAATCAAGTAGAAAAAAACTGCCTTTGATAATCAAACATAAATTTGATTAACCAAACTAGATTATAGCTACTAGTCTATCACAGGGTGAACAATTCCATTATACTGATTGATGGATATGTTAGTACCAAACAATCTTGGCTATACAAGTTAACCTCATATGGCCTGAACTAAGAGTTATTTTAATTCGATAGTACCTTGGATTATAAAGCCACAAAAAATTATCCAATTATGTGATTGTATAAGAAAGTAAATAGGGCCTGGGACGTAGCTCAGTGGCACAGCGCCTGCCTGGCAAGCACAAAGTCATAAGTTCAATTTCCAGGACCAAAACAAAAGTGGCAATAATACCACAGAAAGGTGTATCAGTGAAACTAAACATTAAAAATTTTTAATGCTAAAATCTTTTGTACAAAGTTCTATTCACCAAGGTAGTACTAACAGTTCAGTACTCAAAGTACACTATAATATGCCATACCTTTTAAATTTTTTAAACATTTTCTTTATTGGAAGCTGAGTGATATGACAATAACCTACATTCCTTGATACAGTTTTGCACTCTACTTGTGAATAACACTAAAGGAACAGATTCATCTAGTTACTAGAATTTCTTATACAAAAATGTTTTGCATTTCAAAACTCAGTAACTTTACAAGGTAAACAGAAACATTTCCTCTTTTATTAAAAACTTTATTTCATAGGAGTTATAGATTTAATGATAGTTTTGTTTGTTCATTTGTTGTTAAATATGGTTTATCATTTTTTAGTGACCTAAATTGCCAAATTAGGTCCTTCGAATATTTCCAGAATTTTATTTTTGAAGTAACTAAATCAAAATTGTAAAGATTTCTAATAATAAATTTGATTTTCATACAATATGCAATTAAATATTCAAATATAGGGTTAAGCCAAATTAATTCATTTGAAGACAAATTCAATTTCTTTTCAAGTATTCCCAAAATTCAACACATCATCACAAATTAAGACACTGACTAAGAGAAAAGTAAGGTTACCCCCTTCCCCTCCATACCAATAATGAATACTGTAACCGCAGAGAGTAACATGCTGGATGTTCATGATTTTCATTCTTCTGCTATGAACTACATTACTAAAATACAAAGTGATATGACTTACTTGTTATTACTCTACACTTTATTAAAATGAAAAAAATCCAAAAACACAGTTTTAGTACAGATGGATTTTATTTATATTCTATCAAAAAGAAAAATACATCTTCATTAGAAATAAACATGCTATTTTTAGAAAGATGAATTTAAACTGCTAGGCACTGATTGCTTTCAAGAGCACTTAGGAATGTCAATCTTAAAAAACTACAACTGTCGCCCAAGTCATGTCATAACTGGCACAACCAATTCTATTTCCTACTAAATGTTTTTCCTACTAGTACAAGAATCAACATTAAATACTTTAGTTACTAAAAACAGAGATATTGGCAGAAATACGTGCACCAATTATAAACTATAACAATATCAATGCCCGTTTTCCACATTCTTTTAATAGTAGAATGAGGATGTTCTTTCTGTTTCTAGGAGCAGAACAACTAGTTTCTTTAAATCTAAAAGAAAGATATAAAGAGTTCTTAAATGTTACTGAAGTGTCACGGATCCACACAGTCCTCTCAAAAACAAAACAGTTTGGAAAAAAGTTTATTAGTCTACAATTGTGATAGCTTTAAAAGAAAGTTTGGCAAAGTCAATAGACTCCTCCCATTCATTTAAAAACTAACTTGCTGTCATTTTATCTGAGCTCAAGTTTAATCAAATATGTCCTAAGGGCATTTTTTCATGTTACAGACTGAACTTTCTCCTTTTAGGGTCAAGAAACAATATTTTTAAAAAGCTAATGTAGATGACTTCTGGCCCTGCAATGAAAGAGTTAACATCCAGCTAAGCTGGTCTGCACTTCTGATCCATTGCATTTCTCACAAGCTGCCCTACAATGAGCTGAGCAAGTATCAACTGTAATTTGATCCCACAGTTTATGAGGAAAAAAATAACTGCACATACTCAACATGCACATCTAATAAAAATCTGTTTCAGGAGAAACGTATCCAATAAACACAATTTAAGGCATACTGCTTGATTAAATTCAAATCTGCAATCCTTTTGCTTTCCTCATGTTCTCAAATAAAATAAGGAGAAAAAAAGCGCAGCCCTACTGCAGGGAACAGAGGCTTGAAAAACAACTTTGATTGGCACTTGGCCTGACCCACAGAGGAAGAAAAACAGTTTTTGGACAAAGAGCGCAAATATTTGAGCTTGCAATTGATTTCTTTCTTTTTCCTTCTTTAATACATAAAGAAACACCCAAAATAACTGAATGTAGAGGAATAGACAAAACCAGTAGCACAGTCATCTGGGCTTTCATTCCGGTGCTTTTGCACAGCTCAGCAATTTTAATTCATTTGTATTGGACAAACATAAGTACCTCATCGAACGTTTCTGTTGAATGCAATGTAAAAATGGAGTTTGGAAAAAAAACTGATCATAATACTACACGGAGAGGCTGTTAAAACCTGACTAAAAACTTCTCAGGCTAAAGAGGGCTTTTCATCCTCTTCCCCCTCCCCTTCCTGTCCCCCGAAAGATTAAACCAAGTAAGCTAAACAATACGCGAGCGGACTCCAGCCGCCCTGGGAAGCGACACACCGGCGAGGCGTCCGATCGTTCCGGATCTCCATGCGAGGGGGTGCCAGCTGCGGCCGCCCCGGCCCCGCCGGGCCCGGCCCGCCGGAGGAGCTGCGGGGCGACCGGCCTTTTCCTCGGGCAGAAAGTTCAAGATGCCTGCACAGCTCCTTCCGCGCTGAGCTGCATCGCGGATCGACCGACGCCGCCAGAGGAACGCGAAAGGGGCGTCCGGCCGCGAGCGCCAGGCAGCCGCGACCGAACAAACAAAAACACCCTAGACGCGGCCACACCGAGGGGTTCGCGCTCCGCAAGACCGGCCCGGGCCGCCCGGATTCACACCGGTCTCCACCGGCAGCGAGCCGATCCAGCCGGCTCCTCGCCGAGGAGCGGACGAGGGGAGCGGGCCGCGGCACCCGAACCCTGGGGCCCTCCACCCGCGCCGCCCCGCGCCCGCGCCCCGCGCCGGGCGGCCGCCGCCGAGCCCGTACCTTCCGCAGCACTTTCCGGCAGTTGCTACAGAGCAGGTAGTTGGCGGCGGCCGCCGGGCTACCGCCGCTCCGGTGCATCGTGGCCGCGGGCGCCGAGGGCGGGCGGCGGGTCGCGTCGCGTCGGGCCGCGCCGGGCTGTCACTGCCGCCGGCTGCGGCGTCCTCAGGCGGGCGGCGGGACGGGAGGCGGCGGCCCGGGAGCTAGCGGCGCTACCCGAGGCGACCACCGCGGCGGCCGCCTGAGCGACGGCGGAGACGGCGGCGGCTGCGGTCACCGGCCCGCCATTCCTCCCGTCCCCATCCTCAGACCCCCGCCCGCTAGTAGGACCGGCCGCCGCCTCCGCCGCCTCCGCTGCCGCCGCCACCGCCACCGCCACCGCCGCCGCCGCAGAGCCTCAGTGCGGCCCCGCCCCCGCCGCCCGGCCGCCTTCACCGCCTCCCGGCTCCGGTCCCACCCCCTCCGCGGAGGGCACAGCCCCGGCCACGCCCCGGCCTCCAGCCCGCAGCCAATGAGCTTCTAGACCCGGGCTGTGAACCCCGCCGGCCAATCGCAGCCGCAGAGGACGCCTTGAATCTCCGGGCAAGTTAAGTTTATCTCAGAGGCTCGGAACTGCGACGAGATGGCGGGTTAGTTAGGTCGCCATGTGGGCGGGACTACAGTTTGTGCCACTCCGCCAATAAGAGGAAAGAGGGTGTGTTATATGCAAATAAAGCTGCCGCCTGGCCCCACCCCCAGGGATGCAAGCCACGCCCCACCTCAGTTCCTGCAGAAATGGAGAGAGTAAAATAGAGCTGGAAAGCTAGTGCTCACTAGAGGGTTTAAGTGGGCTAACATCCGTAAAAAGGGAGTGTAGGGTACAGACTGAAACACTGGTTCGGCTTTCTTTCAGGCAAAACCTAAACTTAGTCTTGTAGGACTCCGCATCCACAGAGCTCACAGAACTTTACGCATCGCTTGCTAGGCTTGTGCAAAAGACCAGTCAGTTATCTGCAGCTCGAGATTGGGCTGGAAAATCTCTGAGGCAGATGCGTTCATCGAGTTTGCCGTTAAACGGCTGCTTCAGTCTGAATCCCCTTCTTGTAGTCTTCTCGGCGATACTAGTGCTATTTGCCCAGCACTGAAGGGTCAGAGAGAGGCTCGTCTTCTTATGCCAAAGTCTTTTCTGAGGCAGCCGGTCGGAGACACGCAGAGCTCGGAGCCCTGCAGGCAAAGCAAGGGTCAGATCCTCTAGAACGGCGGGGCTGAACCTTCCTCTTCCAAAGCTAAAGACGAGAGTCCACTTTTCAGCGTTCGCGTTCCCGGGAGGGAGGGAGAGTGCAGCTGACGAGCGAGGGCGCGGCCGGGTGGCCAGCACGCGGGCCGCAGTGCGCGCGCGGCGGGCGCTGGACTGCGGCTGCGGACTCCGGCGGCCGCTCCCCAGTGAGAACAAAGGCGGGCACGGGCGCTGGCGCAGGCGAGAGCCTGGCCGGTGCCGATGGGGCGCGCGGTCCGGCCGAGGCTGCTGCACCGCCTGGGCGCAGTGCGTGTGCGCCAGCAGCCGCCGCTCCCCGCGGCCTCGGCCGTGACCCGAAGGGACTGGCCTATGACGTCACCTGTTTTCGCCCTTGCGAGCCCGATCAGCATTCTCAGCTTTTCCTCTTTTAAAGGTCCCCAGTGTGCCAGGATTTGTGAAGGCTTGCAGTTCACAGAATGCATCTGTGATAATTAAAAGAAAAATGAAAAAAAAAAAAATCCACTGGTTTGCATTTGTTTTTCTTTTTAATTAAAAGAAAATCCACTACCGGGGTTTTCTTAGGGATTTAGTGTAGTGTGATGCAAAGTCTGGAAGGTACACTTGGAGGAGCTAGCAAGTTTAGCACGTCAAAGCTACTACTAGATCAAATTGTGCTGGTAGAACTGCCAATCTCATTTGTTTACCCCCTCTCCATTCTGTCCCTTGTAGAGGATCAACACGTTAAAACCGGTCTACTCAAGAAACAAAAGAAATGGAAATCTGCTGGTGCAGGTTTAAGGAGATGAAATTAGAGTGAAAACCCCCAAGCAGTAGTCTATGTGGTTGGGGAGTATGGAGATCTTACAGTTAGCGGTAGCGAAGGATTAGCAGGTGCTACACAGACATAATCTGGTATAGCAGAGGTCGAGGAAAAGCGCTACAGACTCAGACAGAAGAAAACGTAGGGGGCTGGGGAGATAGCTCAGTAAGCACTTGCCTGGCAAGTGCAAGGTCGTGAGTTCAATCCCTGGTTGTGTGGGGGAAAGAAAATAAATTGTTAAAGCAAAAAAGTTAAATGAAGAGGGAAATTACCACATGCCTTTCAATGCAAGAAAGCAAGAAATCCAGGCAAAAAAGTCACCAAGGCACCGTTTTCCTAAGAACTAACACACACCCATCCCCATTTAGTGATAAAATTTTTAGACTATATTTTCAGTTATTTCTCTTTTAAAGCAAGTTTTGTGACAGTATTTTTTGTTTATTAGTACATATATGTAGTACATAACATTTACATTCCTTCTGGGATGTTGGTACATGCTCCTTATTCCTTGTAGTTCTTTTCTAAAATCCTGTTTCCCTTCCCTCTTCTCTTCATCCCTTTCTTTTATTTTCTCGTGTACATATTTGCAGTGCATAATGTTTATAGTACTTACTTGGAGTTAGTAAGTGTTCGTAATACATCCAAATCCCCTTTTTTCATCCCTTATTACTTCCTTTCCTGCCTAGGTTGCCTCCCAGATTTAGCTCTTACGGATTGTAATGGTATAGATCTGATTATGCGTAAAGTGACATAAACTCTTTTAGGAAGATACCTGGAAAGAGAACAGCTGGATTAAATGGAATTTGTGGTTTTAATTTTTTTCTCCATGCCGATTTCCACAGTGGTTGTATCAGTTTATGTTCCTACCAACAATACCAAAGAGCTCCTTTTCCCAAACAGCCTCTCCAGCATTTGTTATTATTTGATTTCTTGATGATGGTCACACTTTCTAGGGTAAAACGGAATCTTGGTGTTGTCCTAATTTGCATTTCTCTCTTGGCCAGAGAGGTTTAGAATTTCATCATGTATTTGTTAGCCATTTGTAGTTTTTCTTCTGCACAGGGTCTATTCATTTCACTTGTCCATTTTTAGACTGGGTCTTTTACTAGAGGAGTTCTAATTTCTTTGAGTCCTATCTATATTCTAGATGTGAGTCCTCTTCCTGAGAAATCACAGGCTTTCCCATTTTGTAGGTTGTCTTCTCACTTGGTTATTTTGTTTGATTGTTTATTTGTTGCTGTATTGAATCGTTTTAATTTAATACTGTCCTATTTGTTGATTAGTACATGGTGAGAAGTATGGGTCTATATTCAGTCTGCTGCATGTGGATAGCCAGGTTTCCCAAAACCATTTATTAAAGAGACTATTTTTTCACCAGTGGATGGCATTTTGGGCCCTTTGCCAAAGATCAAATAATTGAATGTACTTATGTTTGTTTCTGTATCTTCTATATTGTTCCATTAATCCTGTCTGTTGTGTTCCAGTACCATGCTGTTTTTATATTAACTAATTTAATTTGTGGGAGTTTTTGAGAGAGGCTCTTGCTAAGCCATTTAGGCTGATCTTGAACTTTCTATGTAGCCCAGGTTGGCCTTGAACTCATTGTGGTCCCCTTGTCTCAGCCTCCTATGTCTTGGGTAGTATTATCCTCTTTTAATAATAATAGGTTTGTAATATTACTTCAAGTCTAGGATGGTGATTCTTCCCACATTGCTCTTTTTTTATCCAGGATCACTTTTGCTATTCTAGGTCTTTTCTGGTTCCATATAAATGTTAAGATTATTTTCTCCAGTTCTATAAAGAATGTTGCTGGAATTTTGACTGGGATTGTATTAAAATCTGTATATCAATTTTTTTTTTTTTTGGTGGTACTGGGGATCAAATTCAGGACCTTGTGCTTGAGAGGCAAGAACTTATTCCACTGACCTATCTCCCCAGTCCCATGTATATCAATTTTAGAAGTAAGGATATTTTTACTATATTGGTTCTATCTATTGAGGAATAGGGGATATATTTCCATCCTCTGTTGTCTTTGTCAGTTTCCCTTTTTAGAATTGAGTAGGTTTCGTTATAGAGGTTTTTCATTTCCTTAGTTAAATTCCTAAATATTTAATTTGTCTTGGTGATATTAGATATTTTTCCATTAATTTCTTTCTCATGGGTTCACCAGAAGTATACAGGAATGCTATTGATTTTTGTGCATTGATTTTGTATCTTACTAATTAGTGAATTTGGTTATCAATTCTAAGAGTCTTTTGGTAGAATTTTTATTTTTTTGACTCTCTGTACAGGATCAGGTCAACTGCAAATAATTATAATATATATATGTAATATATATTTTTTCTTGCCTGGTAACTCTTACTAGTATTTTGAGTTCTGTGTTGAACAATAGTGGTGATAGAAAACGTCCTTGTCTTTTACTTGATTTTATTTCATTTTTTTAAACGTGTTTAGGACAGGGTCTACTGGGTCTACAGGGTCTCACTATGTAGAGCTGACTCAGTAATTCTCTGGTCTTCAGCCTCCCAAACTGCAGGGATTACAGGTGCATACCACTACATCCAGTCTCAATTGCTGTCTCAGCGCACCCCATGGGCAGGGCCAGCACTGCACCCCCTGAGCTATCAAGCTGGCCCTTTTTTACTTGATTTTAAAGGAAAAGTTTTTAGTCTTCTCCAACTTAAAATGATATTAGTAGTATGTCTCTCACATATAGCTTTTAGCAGATAGGGATTAAGTTCCCTTTATACCTGTTATCTTCAGTGTTTTTATCATGACAGGATTTTAGATTTTGTTAAAGGCTTTTTCTGTGTCTACTGAGATACTCATGGGTTTTTTGCTATTATTTTTATTTATATAATGTATTACATTTATTGATTTGTATACATTGAAACATTCTTGCATCCTTGTGATGGACCCTACTTATTAAAAAGTTTTGCTTAATTCTAATATTTCTTTGTTGATTTCTTGTCTAGTTGATCTAATTTAAGAGTGGAGTATTGAAGTTTCCCAGTATAATTATGTTTACATCTATTTGCATTTTTATGTCCAGTAGTACTTGTTTTATGAAGTTGAATGCACTATTATTTGATGCATATATATTAATAATTGTTACCTCTTCCTGTTGGATTGTTTCCTTAACCTATATGTAATGACTTTCTTTTGATCATTTTTTTAAATGTATTTAGTGCAGGGTCAACAGTGTCTCACTACACAAATCAGACTCGTACTGATGCAGCCTCCCAAGCACTGGAATTACAGGTGCACACCACCATGCCCTGTCTCCATTGCTGGCTCAGTGCACCTCAGGGCAGGGCTAGCACGGCATGCTGGGGGTCAAACTTGGTCCCTGAACCTGTGTAAGCAGGCACTTTAATCCACTGAGCTATCTGGCTGGCCCTAGCCAATTTTGATTTGAAGTACACATTGTCTGAATATAAGATAGCTACACCTGTTGTTTTTTATTTTTCAGATTCCTATTACATAGAATGCTATTTTCTTTCTATGCTTTAATTTTTAGTTTATGAGGTAGGGGGTAAAATATGTTTCTTGTATATAGTATACTTCTGAATTTTGTTTCTTGATCCATTATGCCAGTCTGTGTTTGATCCATTATGCCAGTCTGTGTTTTACAGGGAAATTGAAAACATTAACATTGAAAGTTAAGTATTACTGACAGGAATTGACTTATTCCTGCCATTGCCTCATTTTCACGCTGATTCCCCATCTTTCTCTTCTATTTAATTGCCCACTTTACCTGTGTATTCACTGCATTATTTATATTTTTTATTATTGATAGCATCATTGTCTCTTTTTAGGGTATGTATCTGTCTGAGTTTCTTTTCCCTTTTAGGCATGCTTTGCTGAGACAAAATACCCAATACTCCAAATTAAGGAAAAAAATTATTTAGCTCATATTTTTCTGGAGGTTTCAGTCTGTAATCAGCTGGCTCCCAGGTTGGCATGGTGAGAGGCAACAGTTCAAGGTGGCAGAAGACAGAGAAAGCAGCAAGAGCTGTGTATATGGGGGAAAGCCTCTTTTCCTCTCTTATATTGTAAGCAGGCTACTATTTCCCAGGGTGGATGTATGACCCACAGAAAACCCATGTTCTCTTTTTTCACAGGATGACAATGGTTACAAAGTAAGACCCTGGCCCTGCTGAGTTAAACTGCTAAACTTCTCCTCAGTTGGCTCAGTGTATCATTCACTACAGTATCCTTGAGAATTTTTTAGAGTGCTGGTTTGATGGTCATGGATTTCTTTAGCTGCTCTTTATCATCAAAGTATCTTATTTCTCCATCAGTTTTGAAAGATTATTTTTCAAGAGGTCAGCTTGCATTGGAAATTGTTTTCATTTATGGCTTAAAATACCTCAATCTAAGTTCTTCTGCCTTCTAAAATTTGGGTGGAGAAGTCTGTTGTAATTCTAGTGGATTCTCTTTTATGCGTGATTTCTTGATTTTTCTCTGACTGATTTTAAGATTCTGTCCTTGTGTTGAACTGCCAAAATTTTGAGTATGATGTATCATGGAGAGGTTCTTTTCTGTTCATGGCTATTTGGAGTTCTATATGCTGTACTTATTTGAATGTTAAGGTTTTTTTTACGGTACTTGTGCAATGTTCTGATTTTCACTAGTTTCAGTTGATCTTCATCTTTGAATCATCTAGGAACTGTTGGACTCATTTTTCATGTTTTCTTATTACTTTTGATGTCTCTCATTCATTTCTTATTGACAACAGTCCTGTCTTTTAATTAGGAGAGTATGTCCTCACATTGGTCACTTTTACTGTCTAGACTTTCAATAGAATTTCAATGTCCTTAATTTCTACTTGGAACCTTTTATGGATTATATCCTTTTCTATGCTGGTCAAGCATGCTTTACATCATTTTGTTAAGCTTTTCTTCCACCTCTTCCTCCTGCTCTTCTTCCTCCTCCTCCTCCTCCTCCTTTAGACTTGCTGATAATTTTTTAATTGGCCAAGACAAGGAGTATCAGTGTAAAACAGTATAGATACAGTGACTATACATATAAAAATCTGCACACACACATATTCTCAATGGGGAAGACAGTTGTCAATCTTGAAGAGCCTATTATGTTTTTTTCTCTGCTAACCCTACTCCTTATCCTAATTCTTACCACATGTCCCTTCTTATTACTGCTTTAAAACAAAGAAGCCACAGGGAAAGTGGCAATAGTGGAAAGGCAAGGAGACTCAGTAGATACATTGAGTGTATTTTCTTTGGCATGCAGTATTGCAGAGGCAAAGAGCCCTAGTTCTGGAATCAGGCACGAATTTAGATAGTAAGTTGTTCTTTCACAGATATATGACCTTGAGCAAGTTACTAAGTGAGTCTGTACTTCAGTTTCCTCACCTGTGGAAATGGGGTAATGATGTAGCTTTCTTAAAGGTGACTGTAGAGATGGGATGAGGTCATACATTGCATGTTCAACAAGATGAGTGGAACATTGTGAGCGCTCAGTAAATTTTTGCCATAGGTGGTCGCGGCATAAAGGCCATTGTGCTCTCTGCATACTTCTCACCTTCATCTGGTTATTTGATTTTTCTGTGCCTCAATTTTCATCATCTGAAAAATGAGGATAATAGGATTAGGTTCCTTGCTTCCTTTCTTTCTTTCTTTTTTTTTTTTTTTTTGCAGAACTGGGGATTGAACTTGCCAAGGAAGCGCTTATTCCACTGAGCCATCTCCCCAACCCCACAGCTTTGTTATTTTGAAGATTAAATGAGTTCTGTATAAAATACTTTAAATCAAACACTAGTTTACAAGCAATGTATTAGAAATCCTATAATTATATCCTGTTGTCAGCAGAATTTTATACTTCACTCTTTTTTTAAAAAATGAAGATATTTAAATTTTGTGATATTCATTCTCTAAAGATATGGGGTAATAGAGCAATAGATAGAAAGCAAAAAGACACAGAGTTTAGTTCAGTACTGTTGTGAACTACTTTATATAATACTAGAATTCAGTTTTCTTGTCTGTTAAATGTGGAGGAGTGATTAAATTGCTTAAGGGTAGATTCAGGTTTTGTGGGGATTTGAAATATACAATATGAGGATTTTCTTAGGGAAAGAAATATAATTATACATATAAATTAGTTATGTAAATTTACTTTTTTTTTTTTTTTGTGCTGTGAATTAAAGTTAGGACCTTGTACTTGCCAAGCAGGTGTTTGTGCCACTGAGCTATATCTCCAGCAATGTGTACTTATTTAAAACCAACATTTATAGTTTTTGGAATTTAAGAAGTTCCCACAAAGTTTTCTGGATAAAGTGATTGAATACATCAGCATTTAATGAGAAAAAGATAAGCATTCTACTTTTTACCAGCAAAAGTTTCCAAATTTTCTGAAAATTGTGAATGTATTTTTATGTAAAGGTGAAGTTGGCCTTGTTAACATGAAGATAATCTTGGCAACAACTCATGATAGCAATAAAAGAATAAAATGTCAGCTTGAGATGGTGTATTTCTATGTGAAGAACAAGTCTGGAGGCACAAGATCAACCTGTGAAAATCTAAACACCAGTTTGGAAGACTGTGCTTTGAGTTGTGTGCTGTTCAGATGTTCTTTTATTCACTGACTTACTGACTCCTTACGAACTAGTAAATCCAGGTGATAGAATTATGCAAATTTATAATTTGATAGTGGGCTAAAAATAATCTCTGAACTGGTACAGTAGGTAGGACATGGAGAATAGAGCAAAAAGAAAAGATTATTAGCAAAGACCTTAGTTCTTTTAAAGATTTATGTCTATAACTCAGCACCTTTCAGTGGTTGTGTTGGAGGTATATAAGGCAGAATTCTTGTGTTTAATACAGTTCAGTGTCAACGGGAAGATAGAATTCACCCCCATAAATACAGAATATTGCAGAATAGTGCGCAATAGTACCTGCTGCGACCAGGGTCACCACTCGATGCATTCTTGCATTCGAGTATTAGCGTTCTCAATACCTGTTTATGGAGTGCTTACCATGCATTGGACCTGTAGCTAGTCAGAGAGAAGGAGTGATAGACACAAAAGTCAGGATTTACAACCTGGCCAAGAAAATGGATTTTAACAAGTACCTCGAACATGTTGTGAGTGTTATGTAGGAAAACTACAGGCAGGGAATATGTAGTATGGGACTCGAACCTGCTTGAGGGCCAGTGAAAAGAATTACAAATCAAAAAAAGTGCACTGTTGGGGCTGGGGAGGTGGCTCAGTGGAATAAGCACTTCCCTGGCAAGCACAAGGGCCTGAGTTCAATCCCAGGTTGCACCAAAAAAAAAAAAAAAAAAAAAAAAAGTGCACTATCCCTACTTCCCAACAGGTTGATTGGTTTAAATCTCCCACACATCCACAAATATAGTTTTGCCACCTCTGTGAATTGTACACCTATGAAATAAATGCTATGGGATTAGGCAAAGAAATATTCATTATTCCCTATAGTAAGTAAAATAAAGCAACCAATAATTTCCGGATAATAAAAATATTTTTATTGGCAGTCCAAATTAAAATTCCAAATGTCTGAGGTATAAGTCTGAAGACTCTTAGGCACTTGACTAATCGTGGAGATAAAGTAATGGGTTTGCTGGAGACAAGCTGAAGGCAAGAGTACATCAAAGAGGGGCTACTGCTGCTCTCAGATGCCATCAAGGCAAGTCCAGGTCTATTGGAATTAGCTGCAATTAGGTTTACCAAGAGAAACAATGAACTTGTTTTTGTGTATTCTGCCAGCAAAGTTAAGATTTGCATGACCACATTTTCCCATTCATTGCCTCCTCTGAGGAGGTCATTATGGTGGTGGCTTCATTCCGTGCTCTTGCCCTGACATAGGCTCTGTGTTGCTCAGGTGTCCCTGGTCTTGGATGAGTAGACCAGAAACGAACACTTGCAGACAGCCGTTTTGTAGCTTGGCTCTCCATTAGTACAGAGTAGCTTAAAATGATGATCTGAGCCAATCAGCTACCTTCTTTTGGAAATTTGGCATCAGGAAACTAAGATATTAAGCCAATTGGCACCCAAGTCAGATTCTAAGAGGATGTCATGAACCATATGTTAACTAAAACTGAACAGATAAAGAGTAAAGGGGGAGAAAGCTGTTTGGAAGAGGAGCTGGGGCAATGCCCAGTAAGAAAGTTCCGATGTGAGGACTCTGGGATGTGGAGTTGACTTAAATTCTAGTAGTGTGTTTCACTTCCAGTCTCTGTAGATCCTTATGATAATTACTTTCACTCAGCTTAATCTTCTCCTATTGATAATTTTCTGAACTGTACCTCTTTTCAACCAGAAGACACTGACTAAAATAACCCATGTTAAACACTTACAAAATATGTTACTTTTGAGTGCTTACTAGTAAATGGATCTGAAACTGAGACATTCCAAAAAGAAAGAACTAGAATGCCCTGGGCCAGAAAGCCCCATGTAAAATATTTTTATAACACAGGTTTCAATAAGAAAGTGTACTGTGCACAAACCTCAAGCTTTTTACAACCTATTTTTTTGTTCCTGGTTGGAGAACAATGATCAGTAATGTGTTACTGAAGCTGCTGCTTCTCTCCAGGTTTAATGCTAAGGTGACTCACACATGTCTATATTACCAACTGCCTGAAACAAAACCTCTGAGACAAAGGCTTTCCTCCTTTCTGTTTACTGGCCTTGTTTACATTTACTGCCTACAGGCCCAGGCAATGATTTTCTTGACTTTATGAGCCAAAAAGGTTTTTAAAAAGTAAAGCCAAACACATGAAGGTTAAATTTCTTCCGAAGCTTCCAAAAGAATTAAGTAGTCAAGAATCAGGTGAAGTGAATGGTGGGAGCTCTGTGTACACAGCAGGTTAGAGATCATAGTGACTCTCCATGGAGTCTTAAGGGAACTAGGCATATACCAGGAGACCATGTCCTTCTCACAGAACAAACACGTGTCTATGCTTTCATTTGACCCAACTTTCCAGATGTGAGATGTACCTTTGCAGAAGCCTATCCTCATAGATCTGGAACTTTCTTTGTCTTTATTCCTGTACCTTGTTCCTCATCTCTGCTGAAGCTGCTCTTTCCTTCTCTCTGTTCTTCTCTCCTCCCCATCTCTTTACCACTTCCCCTTCCCTCTCCCTGCTTCTCTTCCACCCCTTTTCCCCCTTCATTCTCTCATTTATTCTGGGCTCATCAAACCTTGAACCTATTTTCTATCTCTTGAGTAGAATAGTACTCTGGATTTGCTAAGCCCTTAGCAAATAAAGCAGGCACTTCCCTTGACTGGTGCGATTGATCTTTGCAGGCATGGTGAAGAAAAGGAAATGGTCCCCTGGGCAGCCCTAGGATTGTGATTGTGCCATTTTTACATTGATGAGCTAGTGCTGCATTTTTTCTATGTATACAAGACTTGTCATTTTGCATTTTCTGTTTTGTAGGGAAGACATGAACATTTAGAGAGCCACATGTCTGTGGGGAACTGCAAAGCCTAGCAATAAAGCCAGATAGGAAGATTCTCAAGTTATACGAGCACAGCTTTAGCTGTGATCTGAAATGGATTGCCAAGGACTTCTATATAGATGAATTGAATTTTTTTGCACCTCAATTTTGCATAATCTAGTCACTACTGAAATATTCTTTATATATTTGGTACAGAGTCTTACTATGCAGCTCAGATCCCTAGTGATTCTCCTGTTTTCAGCCTCCTCAGTTCTGGGATTATAGCATGCGCCACCACACCTGGACTAGGTTGCTAGCTCAGTGCACCCGGAAGTGTGGCTGGTGCGGATGTGGTACCTGGGATGAAATCCAGCTTCCTGTGCTTGCCTAAGCAGGCAAATCTTGCCGGCCCCTTATTTAAATATTCTTTAAACTTCGTTTTAGCACTTTATAGATTTTTGTGAGGATTAAATGAAATGATAATGTGTAAAGTGCTTACAATAATGTCCCTCTTGTTATGAACACTCAATAAGTGCTAGCTATTTTATTTTTTAACATTTCAATAATGTATTTTTCAATAAGAATTGAAATTAATTTGAATTTTGGTGTGTTAGGTTCCCTGATAGCATTTGCTATGGCCGCTCATTTCAACATAAAAGGCCTCAAGCGCTTGATAACAAGCAGGGTCTACCATTAAACACCTTTATTGTACTTATGTTTGCACAGTGTGGTTTTTGCCTTACTAGTCTTTGCAATCACAGTCTAAGATAGGGAACTCAGTGTCAGAGTGCTCTTGGAGAATGCACAAGGGGCAGAGAGAAGTTGAGGGTCAAGAGTGCATCTCTCATTCTAACCTCGCCCTAGGTGAAGTGGGATGATGGCAACTTGGATTTGCATGTGTGTTCAGATTAGTGTAGTGTACACTGACCTATATGCATTGCGCATGTTTTTGTGTGTCCTGCCTTCAACTAATTCTCTTTAAGTTAAAGATATAACTCATTCTGTAAGTTTTTTTTTTTTGTATTTAGTACAGGGTCTGCGGGGTTTCACTTCACAAATTAGACTCATAGTGATTCTCCTGCATTCAGCCTCCCAGGTGCTGGGATTATAGGTGCTCGCCAGCGAGCCCAGTCTCAATCGCTGTCTCAGCACAACCTGGGGGGGGCAGGTCCAGCACAGCATGTGGAGGATCAAACCCCTGCCCCTGCATCTGCCTAAGCAAGCACTTTAATCCGCTGAGCTATCTGGTCTGCTCTCTATAAACTTTTAAATAAAGAATTTCAGTTTTACCACTTACTGAAAAGGATATATTCCCACTTATGGACTTGAACTCTGAAGTAGAGCTCTTTGGAATAATTCAAGAGCTGTGTGGACTAGCCATAGCTAATGACTCCTGCTTCATTCTGAAAAAAAAAACCTATTATTTTGTGATATGAACAAAATCACTAACGTTAATATGCCCAATGCATTCTTTATGACTAAGAAAGAATCTAGCCCTATTAGAGACACTACACGGCTGGCTTCTATAACTGTGGGGCCCAGCTGGCAGGATCCTTGAGATGGTACAGTGGGTAGAGGAAAACCTGCTCCAAGAGCCAGTGGGAGGGAGATGGCGTGGTTTGTGAGGGGTTTTGTATTTGTTTTTAGTACCATGCACTGAACCCAGGGCTTCCTGCCTGCAAGGCAAGTGCTTTACCACTGAGTGACATCATGAGTCCTTTTCATTTTATTTTGAAACAGCATCTTGCTAAATTGCCCAGGCTGAGTTTCAACTTGCAGTTATCCTGCCTTGGACTCCAGAACACCTAGGAGTGCAAGTTCACCTCACTAAGCTCAGTTCTTGTCTTTGTTCCTTCTGGTTGCCTTCTTTTTACAGAAGCCTATTTGTAGGTTTCTGTTTGCTATTAGACAAATTCCTTATTTGCTTCTTGGTTATTTACAAAACTGAAAACCTTGACTACAGAATATTTGTACTGTTTTTTATAAGAGAATTTTCTGGAGAAAAGATAAAATATTGTTGGCTGAGTGTACATGAACAAGATCACATTATCAGGCTTTGTCTTCTTAAGCTAGTGGTGCTGCTAGCTTAAGTGGACTTCTGCTGCATTGGGTTGTGGGCACACTCTGCCCTCAGCTGCAGCTCTCTGCTGTGATGCAGCGGCTTCTCACTGCCTCTGTGCTGGGCTTTGGCAACTTCATTGAGCCTCTGTCCTAAAGTGAGGTGGGTGAATTCCTAGGGCCCAAACCGTGGGCTGTGACCATGTCACTACTGCTTCTGAGTTTTCATAAGCAGTTTCGACGACGTTACATGATCATGTGGCCTTTTACGTTGTCGCTTCTATGATCTGCCACACGTTCTTCATGTTCTTGTCCCATTTGTTCATCTGCTTTCCACATCATCTGCCCCACTTCCCATCACCTCCTGACTATAAAGCAGCCAAGACACAGCTCCTTGGCTTTATGGTTAAAAATTCTTTTCAAAATTCATCCAAATTGTATCTTGATAGCAAAGTAGAAGAGCTTAAACAATGTTTTTGTAGTGAGAAGCCCAGAGATGACTTACATAAATGTGGCCTTCTTGTTACCTGTAGTTTGTGCTCCCATCTGGGAGAGTTCTGGGTAGATGTTGTCTAGACACAACTCAGCCCTCTGTGTTTAGTGCTGCCCACACAGAATCAGCTAGTTTTTTCCTCAAAGCAAGCATCCTCGAGGAGTGGTAATGGAGACATTAGCGGCATTCACCTGGTTGAATAACTGCAGGTTATCTCTGGGCCTGTCCAAAAAGGAACATAAACTATAGTCATATTCTGAAAGACTAGGACCATTTTCATTATTGATTGCAAACCCATTGAGGAGGCGTGTTTCTATCGGGGAACCTTACGTCATGTGTCGCAGTGCCATGGAATAGAGTGTCTCCTATTGTAATGATCAGTAAGTCTTTGATAATTTGAATACAGACATGATAAAGTTAATAATTAGTTTAGTCATACATTTCAGTAGGCTCTTTCCCACTAAACAGCACTGTATTGGATGGGTATGTACTAATGAAAACACACAGGAAAAGCTGATCGTTGAGTCCATTGTGTAGCATTGCATCAGTTCACCTTTCTGAGGCTTCTCAGCATATCTTAGAGAACAAGATTAGGAACAAATTAGGAATTTTCTGAAATTTAAGAAAGATTTAAAACTTGAAAGATAGTAGACGTAAATTTACTTTTTAAATATAATTATGAAATTGATAAGAAAAGAATCTTTGTTTACCTGAACATTAAGTATTTTCTCAGGAACTTAGTACTATTATTTCTGACTTAAATGAATGAATGAAAGACTGAGACTGTATAAGATCTTTTCCAAATTTTAAAATTATGAGACAATGAATGTAAGTGATTTAAGAATATAGAACATTACTAAACCAAAGACCTTATCCTTTTTTTTTGAAAATGGGTTAACCTTAGAACAAAGGATCTTAGCCTGAAGTCTATGGTTGTATTGCTGTGTACTTTTTAATTTCCTAAAAACATGTGCAGGCGTTTGGTACATGAGCATTCTTTCCTATGGTGGACAAGGATCCATGGTGATTGTCACATTTGCAAGGTAATTTGATACTCCCAAAACCTTATAAATGACTAGATTACATTTGAGATAGTCTTTGTGAAATGCAGCAGAACATTTTGTACATGTCAGGTGTTGCATTAAATCTTTATATGCTTTGGGTCATTTAATCCCAACTGCATAATGCTTTCACTTTTCTGGGAAGCAAGTTCAATTCTTTAGTCACAACGTTGGTAAGTGGTAGAACAGAAGCACCCTGTTTTTATTTACTCTGCAGGACCTCTCAAGGGGCTAGCATTTACCAGGAACCTGAGTGCATTTGGTCTTTGCTGTGACTTCCCCTTCTAACAGTAACTGCTTCCCAAGTGCCCTGGCCTTCCCACACTCAGGCAGCCTCTGCAGAGCCAGCCTTCCAAGCAGAGCAGCAGCCCTCTCCAGACAACTCACCCCAGTTTTTTTCCATTACACTGCTAGGCAGCAGTAAGCAAAATTTTATCTTAACTGTCTATTCTTGACTCAAGTCTGGCCACATGGCACAAATGAGCAACCCGTAGGTCTGGAGAGTCTCCAAGAACTCCATCCCAGCACTGAATGGACCTGGCCCTGCTCCAAAATTTTACTAACCTTCCACAAATTGTGATTCCAGACACGTTTATACCTTGGCCTCAGGATAATGGAAGCCACAAAAGAGGCAGAAATTAAAATGTAAGTCCAGCTGGGCCCACACTGTGGGCCAGCAATTACAATGGAACCTAGTGCTCCTTAGGTCACTTGAGGGGAGCACATCTGTGCTTTCTGCAGAAAGAGTGGCAAAGTCATCCAGAGCAGTTGTTTACCTTTTCTCAACTCATTGTAAATACAAGGTGCTACTTGTCAACAGCAACCAAGATTTTAATAAGCAACAGAAAAAAAAAATCAAATAGAAAGCATAGGTCAGAATTCTGGTGAGCTTTGACATTCAGCTACCTCTGCTATTATTTAGGAGCCAAAGACCCTAAAATACATACTCGTAGCTGTGGAGCAAGCAAGAGCAAGCACTGCTATTTTGCTAGAGGGAAGAAGGAGGAGTACCCAGACTCCCTCATTTACTTCAGATTCTGAAGAATGGGTAGCGCTCACTCTGTCACCATAGAGGAAAAGAATCTCCACAGCAAAGGTGATACCTGAGAGGTCATAGCTCTGTGGTACCATGACAAGAGTTGAAGCCATCAACCTAAGAAAAAGAAGCAATATGGAGGACCAAAGTGAGAATTGTGGGTGACAGAGATTAAATGCTGTGGAAATGGTTATCTTGCTGTCTCCTCACTTTCTCTTTTACTCCTGTCAGCCCCAGTGACTGATGAAAGCTACCCATTTGGCCTGAAGTAATCTGTGTTTTCTGTGCCTCTGAATGAGCCAATTTGAGTGTCAATGATGGCAAACTTGTGAGTCTTTGTTGGTTCAAAACTGAGCAAGTAGATACTTCTGGTATGCCAGGGAAAGACAGATTAGTCCAGAAAAAGTGACCTTCCTGCCAGTCTATGTTGTGGCTCTAGAGACACCTGGACAAATTAAATAAGAAAACTGGTATTTACTCATGGAGAAGGTTAACTGACCTGTTTCACTGAACCTTTTGATACCTTGATGCAACGATATGGATACAGGTTATTTGCTTAGAGTACTTGTCATCTGCTTTGTGATTATGTTGTTACTTGGCTTCCTTCTCCACAAGATTATAGGCTTCCTGATGACAGTTTTCTTCATCATTCTATCCTCAAGACAGTAATTCTGGGGATGAAAAAATTAATTTAAAAAGTCAGGATAGCCTAGCAAGCTTGAGGTCCTGAGTTTAATCCCCAGTGAAGAAAAAAATGTCTGCACAGAAAAACCTTCCAGTTGATGCCATAGGAATAGCAAATGCTCATCAGGTTAGTAAAATATGGATTGCATTACTTGGGGGACCTTAATAACTGGTTTACATAAGCTAATTTTGTGTTCTGCATATCTGCAGTACAGAGCACCACTGTGTTTTGGGATAGGAGCAAGCATTAGGGCCTCCGTGATAACTGTGGTTTGGTCCTCTAGCTCTTGACCCTTTGAATAACCAAATCTTGGCTTTTGGGTAATCTCTTGCTTGTTTATTCTAAACCCTGTTCTTGTCCTCTTGCAATAAAGGGCTCCTCCTATGGTGCAATGGGTCAGGAATTGGTATTTGATATGCTGTGCCTCCAGAAAACCATGTTTCCCAGAACCATGAGGCTTAGTTCAGCCACAGTCTCCCTGGTCTTGTCAGAGGGTTCTGGGAGTGGCAGGCTGTCTTGTGTTTTCTTTGGGGAAAAAATGAACTGAACCTATGGAGTGTCTACATGGAAACCACATCTGAGAAGCTGAGTGTTGGGAACAGAAAGAGAAATTTATTTTGACTCAAATAAAAACAGTAAATCACCCACAGCTTTTTTTTCTATCATTTGCCCCAAAATAGTACTAATTAGTACTGAGATTACAGCAAGTGTTGATCTTATTAGGAAATTCATTATTTTACTGGGCTGAAATCACCCACCCTAGAAATAATAATATTACAGCCTCTGAAGGAAGCTACAGATAACTAAAGTGCATGTAATCTCTCTTCAGCCTGATAGCTTCATGTAGAGAGAAGAATCACGGCTTTCACTCAAGAAATATTTACTGAGTGCTTACTAAATTTAGGGACATTTTGCACAAAGTTATATATATAGGTCATTCTTTGAACTTTTTATGTAATCACAGAGATTCTGGACCAATATTAATATACTTCTTTATAGGGACTCCACTATGTCAAATTATTCCCTTCAGAGCATGGCATGTGGAACATCCATGTCAGCATTACTTTATTGTGTTCCAAATTTATAAGTTCCAGCTGTATGCCAAGCTAACACCTCTTGCTTAGAGACGGAGCAACAATCGAGGCAAGAGCAAAACTTCATCAGAGAGCAGCCTTGAATGCCATACTGAGGAGATGGATTTTTTTTTTCCTACAAAGTACATGGAATCTCTAACATCTTCGAAGAAAGGAGACACAACATGATTAGGTTTAGAGTTTAGAAAGATGTTCTGGCATTAGTGGCCCAGGGGCTGGACTTGGAGAAAGTCAGAGTGGAGAGACTGGCTATGACCTGAGTGAGAGGTACAGAGGTCTCCCTGCCTCATTAGAGAAGTTTATGCATAGTCAGGCCAGGAAAAACTTACAGCTGATCATTCGCTGTATCCTCCCACATGGGCTATTTGCAAGCTGGTTTCCCTACATCCTGGTCTTATATTCAGTATTTGATTCTTTAATCCCCAAATCTTGCATTTTTCTTGGCTTCAGGCCATCCTCTTGCCTGGCAATTCTTTCTGAGTCTTGTTTCTCTCATCAGCTTTCTAGCTCTCTCTTCCAACTCTGCATGTAGATCTGGTGAACATATCTTCTTTGCACTAGTGTAAAACTATAGTTTAAAAAATAGTGCTAGGTTTCAGGCATTCCTTTAGCCCCTTGGTGTGGCCATGAGAAAATGTCTTTCCAGAGATTGATTAGTGCGTGTCCATTAGAATGCCACATGGGTCTTAACCATCCAGCAGAAAAGTATAAAAACAAAATATATAAAGCCATATTAATATACTGAGCTGTGGAGGGCTCAAGTCAACAACTTCTGTGGATAACCCACTACTATTGTGAACTGCTGGACTGTGTTGGGTTGTTTTGCTGAATTCATGCACTTATAGTATTTAAATGCCAATGGAATGACCATCTCTGACAGGACTAAACAAAAAAAGGGTCTAGAAAGGAAGGACCATTTTGTATTTGTATATACAGAATAGTTAGGATAGATATACAGGTACTTTCACTTAACACACTGAGAAGAAAGATTTGTAATAATAGTGTTTGGACAGGATATCCTGTCTGCTTCTTGTACTATGGATAATCACTAAGGAGATAACAATGTACAATGTATTAATTATTGAAACTGTCCTATTAATGAGCTTTGAAATTACCTCATTGATATTTGTTTCTCAATAAAAAAATTAAAGAAAAAAGAATGCCATGTGGCATTTAGTCCAGAGATGCATCTTCCTATGTGAAGATAGACTTAAATGCTAATTTATAGGTACTTGCAACACCTGTGAGTACCTATGTCACAGCATTTGTGATACTATAATCTAATTTTCTTATAAATCTATAAGCAAGAGCCTGGTGCTTTACTCACCACCTTGTGATGGACGTTCATACAAATTTCTTCAGTAACTTAACCCACATATTTCTATAGACTTGCAGAAATTATGCAGGGAAGACAAGGTATTGCATAATTTTTTGATGGTTCAAATAAAAAATGTCCTCCTGCAGATGGTCCCCAGGCCTGCAGCCAGTTCAGCACCATGTGGGTTAGGAGCTGAGGCACACGTCCATTCCTGAACCAGCTCCGGTGTCTCATACGCCTTGCTTTTTGGAGCACTTCCTGGTATTTCATAGAAATTTTTAATCTTTTCTGTTTGTCCCGGAAAGTGTACAAGTGACACAGTGAAGTTAAGAGAAAAGAGCTATGTAACCCCTTAGTTTGCTGATAGTCAATTTAATGGACAGAATGAATGTATCCAAACAGCCTCCAGTTTGCCAACAGAATGCTGATTAACAGGTACAGCATCATGGAAGTCACAGTAGAATTCAGAAAACTGGCTGGCAACATTTTAAAAAATCATTGTTGATAATCATCTTAAGATATTTATAGCTTATTCTGTGTTAGCATGTTTCACGTTTTTTTGTTTGATTAAAATGTATATCACTGACACTTTTAAAATTTACTTTCACTAATTCCTCATTGCCTTGATTTTTTTCTCACTGCTCTATGAGTTCCAGTTTGGCAAAAATACTTGGTTGCTTTAGTGGGATTTTTCTAAAACGGCTCGTTTTCTGGTTCTGTTGTGGATTGCAAGCAGGTATGAGCCTGCTCAACTCTCCCCAGTGAGAGGCAAGCATATTACTGATTTATAAAAGCTGAAGTGGAAGGGAAAGTTTAGGCTGCTACTCTACTATTCTGAGTTCACCCCTTTGTCCAGTATCCTGGGTGTTTGCAGAGCTGAGGCTTGAATGAGACCTTGTTCTATCGCTTGAACTTCCAGCCCAGCATGTGCTCAGGGCCCAAAGACACAGAATGCTACACAGAAGGTGTCCCTAGAGATTCTCTAGCTCAAAACATAACGTGGATTTGGTTGGCTTGGCCATATTCGGGCACAATGAACCCCTTATTGGATGGCAAAAGATGGCGAAGAGATGAGGTGGCAGAGGAATGAAGGCTGGTGGGTTAACTCCAGTCCCCAGGGGGCTCTGGTTCCTGAAGCTTTACAATTGTGTGATACCATATAAGCTTTTATTTATTTTTTTTATTAATTGTATTGAGAAATAAATAGCAATGAGACAGTTTCAAAACTGATTAGTAGGACAGTTTCAATAATTAATACACTGCATATTATTGTCTTCATAGTGGTTATTCATAGTACAGGATACAGACATAATATCCTGTCCAAACACTGTTAGTATAAATCTTTCCTTTCATTGAATTAAGAGAAAGTAGCTGTATATCTGTCTTAACTATTTTGTATATACAGACACAAAATGGTCCTTCATTTATATGCCCTTTGTGTTTACTTTTGTCAGAGATTTGTATTCCATTGCCATTCAAACGTTGTAGGTACATGAATTCAGCAAAATAATTCAATATAGTCCAGTAGTCCATAATTGTAGTGGGTTATCTGTAGGACTGGCAGTGTCAGAAGTTGTTGACTTTAGCCTTTTACAGCTCACCATATTAATATGACTTTACTTTTTATACCTCATTTTTATACTTTTTTGCTGGATGGTTGAGGCCAAGGTAAAGCAAGACCTATATAATAGGTAAAGTAACTTTTGTTATACAAGCTTTTAAACTCACATTGATGTATTTCCTCATCAATAAGATATTAATTAGTAATAAAATAAGGTTGGCAAGTAATTTTAGTTTTTTTTTTTTTTTTTTTTTTTTTTTTTGGCAGAACCAGGGATTGAACTCAGGCCTGTGCATTTGCCAGGGAAGCGCTTATTCTACTGAGCCATCTCTCTAACCCCTGATTTTAGCCTTAACTGCCTACCAATTAGCTATGTGACATAAGAATTTTTTTGAACGTTACTAAGTGAGAACACTATGATGGTTTTTTATTTTTATTTTATTTTTTATATACAGGGTCTGGTCTTGAACTCACCAGTAGCCCAGACTGGACTCAGATTTGTAATGTTACTGCTGCTTCAGCTTCCCAAGTGCTGGGATTCCAGATGTGAGTGGACATGTCCAGCTCACTGTGCCATTGTTAAAGAAATGCATTTCAGGCAAAAGGGGGCATTGAGGCACAGGTCCACTGTGCCTGAGCAGCAAGGGAGCAACAGGACGTGGGGACTGCCCAGGCTCACTCCGGAGAGATGAGGACGCAAAGGTTCTTTGTGTTAATATGAAAAACTGTTACAGTAAAAAACACAGGGAACCCCAAAGGATGCACAATTCAAAGAGCAACATTACACCTAGATGAAAAGAAATAGGGAGGTAGACCTTCTGGAGTCAGGAGGGCCTCTCTCTAGGGCTGGGGGAGAGAAAGGAAGGGAAGGGGAAGGGAAAAGGATTATGATGAGATCTGTGCATATGCTAACACCCCACAGTGGGTGTTTTGATTGTGTATCATAAACATGCACTAAACAATTTTAAATAAAGTAACACAGAAAGATCAAAGCAGCTGTCTGTCCTACAGCCAGGGAAAATGTCTGATGTGAAGATCTGAGCGTGTGAGGTGGAGCCAGTTTTAGAGAACTCATCTTGCTGAAATTGAGAGCGACCTGCCTGCACCTGAGTCACACAGGAAGTAGAAGCCTGAGGCTCAGGGGACACATGACCCCGCGGGGACCCCAAAGCGAGGAGACAGCATTGAGAAGATGAGAGGAAGTGACGCGAAATGCACGCCATCAACTCTGCGTGTGTCATGCATATATCACGGCGCTGCACTGGGGACCTGTGGCCACAAAACCTGGGATAGGACACGGAGCCTGTCCTCTGGGTCTGCCTGATTAGCGACTCCGTCGCTGTCCCTCTTCCTTCTGCAACACTGTACTCACCTAAGGTTTGGTTCAAGGACTCGCATGCCAGGGAGGATGGTGAGGCAGCACTGTCACCTGAGCACCCCCTGCGGCATCCTTTATGGAGTAAATCTACACATGTGTTTTTTGTTGCGGGGGGGCGTTATTTTGGTCTGTTTAGATAGAAATCCCATAGAGAAGCTGACATCTCTCAAATGTGCATTAAAGGCTGAGGGGTGGAAGCGCTTGCAGCAACAAATGAAATGGCCGTGCAGGCAGGGAGAAAGCCAGCCAGGGACGGTTAATCAGCCCTGCACAAGACAGCGGGATCCAGTGTCTGTAGAGAGCAGGAGAGGCCCGGCATTCACTGCAGAAGGGTCTCTGACCCTGAAGCTACCAAGCTGGTTACTAAGCTGCTATTTCTGCCCTGTCACTATCATCCCACTACAGTTAAAATAAGCCTGCAACTGGATAATCTCACCCTTATAGAACCCTTATGTAATATATGCAGATGTGCATTTGAATTATTAGGCTTTTTTCCTCCCAAAGAAGCAAAATCTTGTGAAAGCTTAAATATGTCTAAAAGAGATGTATATCTGAGAACAGCACTAAAATCCCTGAAGAGGAAGGTTGTCTTGACAGCTCCCAAGAGGTTCAGAAGAAAAGGTCCATCTGGAGGATCTCTGGGTCCTGGCAGTGGTTATCTACTTATTTCAGACCAGCTCTTGCAATTCACTTAGCCCCAGAACCGAAGAAGGCTCTGTCCAAGTGGAGAGAGTTCAGAAACTAGGGACAGAAAGCCCGAGTTTGAGTCACTGCTTTGTTACTTATGTGCTACATAGCTAACAAAGAATTTAGTATTTGGGGGCTTTATTTGTCCTCAGTAGGCTTGAACCCAGGGTCCGCACACTGAGCCCCAGCCCCAGTCTTTCTTGTTTCATATTTTGAGTCACTCCAGTTGCTACTTTTCTCAGGCTAGGCTCTAACTTGCTATCTTTGTGTCTCAGCTTATCGTAGTGCAGGGATCTACAGCATGGAGCAGCTGCTCTTATCTCCTTAATTCATAGCGTGGTAGGGAAGAATACATGAGGCAATGTTAGTATAAAATGGTGTGCAATTAAGCTTTGTTGAAAGTAAGTGTTGGGGCCGGGGAGATAGCTCAGTAGAATAAGCGCTTGCCTGGCAAGTGCAGGATCCTGAGTTCAATCCCCGATACTGAGAGAAAAAAAAAAAAGACAAAGCCTTGATGTTTAATTATTTGACTAATCTTACATACCTATATCTATTAATCTGAACAAAAGATTTGACAATGAAAATATGTAGTACAACAACCATTGCTAAATTTTTATACTTGTTTTGAAATACTGAACCATATGTATTGTTGTTACTCTGCTTCTGTTATTTGTTTTTACCCTTTAAAATTAAAAAATAACAAAAAAATTAAAATGTTGTGAAAACTGTAAAGGAGACAGATAATTTGGCTCTTTTCACCACATCCTCAATGTATTTGTGCCTCACGAAGGTGGCGAGGATAAATGAGATCTAGAAAGTCATTCATTGCAGAGTTCCAGAAACCACAGTCGGTGTAGCAAGTGAGGGAGCACTTCAGTTCTGCTGGCAATGGCAGGCATAAGCTAACTGGGAAGCTAGGACCACCTGGGAGACGTATAAAACATCTTCCATCTATAGTCAAAGAAAAACTGTAAGGCTTTTTTCTTATTCATTCTATTCTAGAGGGGGTTGGGGGTTGGGTAGCTCAGAGGAGAGAGTGCCACACAAAAACATTTGCTAGATTATGAGATGGGGGCGTGGGGATGCTGCACTTAAGGGCCATAAAATGACTGAAATGATCACACAAAAAGAAGATTTTCTAATTCTATTTGAGCCATAATCTGATTTCACTGCTGAATACAATGTCCCTTTCACAAGGATCTGAAGTCAGCATGAGGGCTGTGCTGCAGAAGATTTCCACCCAGCAACAGGATGATGTCAGCGGTTAGAGAGAACAACCAATCAGGAGACAGAGTGAATCAGAACAGGCTGGGATTTTGCTCAACTGTCTCCCAGCAAAGGGAGCTCAGCTCTGAAGAGCAGGGGCTGTTTGCATTTACCCTGCACTTGAGGCTGAGACTGAATGGCTCCTTAGTTAAAAGGGTACTGAATGGATGTACAAGCAGTTAAGATTATTTACATACAAACAGCCAATCCTATGGATAATAAGAGGCATCCTGATACTTTTCTGCCAGTACTTTTGTTTTTCATTTAAAGTCAGCATTAATGACTATTTTAAACATTTGATTTTATGTTGTGCCTGTTTTGTTTCATGCACTATGTGGTGCAGGGCAGCTGGTGAGCTCATGGCATGTGAGCCAAAGGTAAAGTTCAGTATAAAAATATTTTATAAACTTTTAGAGTGTGAATGAACCTGCCTGCAATGTTTCAGGTATTTTCTCTAATGGTGACTAGCCTGAAAATCAGCAGTTTGTTTCATTTCTGTGTCAAAATCCCTACTACTTTAATTCCACTAAAATGCATTTTGTGAGTGCTTTCAGGATTAGCCTAAATGGGAAAGTTATAATGTGACTTCCTTGTAGTGAAGGGGAAGCTTTGTATTATTATGTGTTAATTCGTGTTTCTGCAAACATTGTGCCAGTTCTATGGTCTTGGTAGACATGACAACAGGGCAACTAGAGGTGGGACTGCCCAGCCTTGAGGCTTGTCAGGGCCCTCAGGCACACACTGGGTCTAGCTAGCTAAGACTGGAAGACAGTCTCTCCTGTGAGTGATAACATGGATTTCAAAGGCTAGAAGTATGTAACAAAGAGGGAGTGGTTTTCCATCTTGCCTTTTTTCAGAGTCCTTGGTAGGTCTCAGGGTGACATAGGCTATGCCTCGTTAGCCCAGACCTGCCCCAACTTTTTCTTTTTCAATAGTTCGCTTCTTGCCTCAATGCGTCCTTTTTCCTTTTTAGTGAAATGAAAACAGGACTCCTAAAAATGAGCTAATTTGAGCTAATTAGGGTATGCCATCCTGATAGACTAGGAAGACTGCATTTGTAATACACCTTAAAAACTTAATTTGGTGGGAGGTTGAGGCTAGGCTGGAGCAGACCTTGAGGGCCGGCTGGCCTTGCTGCAGTCTCCCTCCTTCACCAGCTCTGCAGCTCTGCCAAATCTCCACTCCACAGGTGCAAACCAGGGCAATACTGAGCTCCATGGCCGGTTGTGAAGATAAACAGTCTCTCACAGGCAAACTCAGGGCAGCCGCTTAATAATTCATAGACCCCACCCTCAGTGAATTTAAGCTGGAAATAAACAACTTGTTGGCAAACACAAATCCCAGAGAGACCCACTTTCCCAAATACTGTGGGCTGTGTAATTAGCATGTAAAAGGCTTGCTTCCAAACCCTGAAAGCATGCTGTCCCATAAAGACTCTTAAGCAAGCTCTGGAAGCCTTGTTTACACTCTAGCACTAATTTACTTAGCAAATCCTCACTGCTAGGGCAAAATTAAATTCAGTTTGGATTCTGTTTGATTGACCCCTGATTCTAAATGAAGGTGGCTTTAGTGTGGTCTCAGTTTCATTTTCCTGGGTGCCTTGAAATGAATGCAGTGAGTGTTGTAAAGACTTTCAAGTGTCCTGGCAATCTTCATAGAAATGTAAAACCTGAAGTACTCCCATGAAAAGGTGCTGTTGTCGCCATTCCCCTTCTTCATCACAACACCCTCGAGGGAACAAGCTGGGGGTGAGGGAGCTTAGATGAGAAGACTGGAGCAGACAGCCCTGGAGTCTGTATTGGAGGTGAAGGCTCAGGGCAGGGCAGGTTAGAGGCTACAGCAGCTGTGGTGCCCTGAGGCAAGGTAGGAGGAAGTCAGCCCTGGCCGGCTTCCTGAGCTGGGCCAGATTAGCTATTTTGGACTCAGGTTCCTCATAGGCAGTAGTCACAAAGATTGCAGAAGTGGCAGCGTTCTACAATTTGTACTGGACCTTTCTCTCCCCTGAGAAAATGCAAGTGCAGACTAAGATGCAATGCACCTTCCCCCTACACAGAAAAATGAACTGATGCTTGCTTGTGGACTTACGGAACATGCCGATAGGCTGGCAGGGTGGGAGATACTGAACAGAGACGGAGTAAACAAAACATTGAAGTTGCTTGACAGAACCTCTCTTGGTCCAAATGCTTCAAGTTAGAAATGGGTAAGAGCTGCAACTGCAGCTGTAGCTATGTAAGAGTCACCTTGAAACTGCAGCTTTAGCTATGTAGGAAGATCTGCCTGACTTCAAGTAAATAGGCCACTATACACAGGCCCTAGCTTACCTGTATTTGGTCAATGGGCAGCCAGTGTTTTCCACAGAGTATCGTAACAGGTGAACATGGTGTCAGGGATTAAAGTGACATGCATAAAATTCTGTATCAGGAAAGGATGCACTATTTGGAATTGGTTCACTGCAGATGTACCTAGTTAAGATGAGGGTAGGACAGGGTGGTCTTCTGGACTAAAATGACTAGAGAGGGTAGGCACACAGGCAAAACTCTGTGCCCCCAAAGACTGAACATAATCTTCAAGGGTTACTGGCAAAACAGGCAAAGAGAGGTAGAGGAAGGCTCAGAGCATGCTAGGTGCTTTAGAGGGACTCGACCTTGTTCATGCCTTAACTTTGGAGTTCTCTTCTTTAGGGTGTGCCATAATAAACACATGTTGTTTTCAAGCCATTATATTTTATTACAGCAGCCTTAGTAAAACTAACATATAAGGCAGTACCAAAATGACTGGTACACCAGAGGAGGTAAAGCTTTCAGCGTGTAAACTTAGACAAGTTGCTTGACCTCTCTGACAAATTCTTCCTAGTGTAAAGGGCATGGAGTAACTGGCTCACAGGACTCTACAATCCTTCAGCAAGATGCAGTGTCTTCCCAGCTTGCTACAGTTTGCCCTCCGATCTTGGTGCTGGATCATTCCCCATCTCTCTATAGGTATTTGCCCACGTCTCAGCTCAAGGCTCACCTTTTTCTTGCTTGTAAAACTGCTTACCTGCACTCCCTGCTAACCAATATATCCCAGGGCCCCAGAAGTATTTATAGGCCCAGATTTAGTGCGGGCCTCCCCAGCGCACACCTATGCAGCCTGAGGAGAGTCCTGGTGGAATGCCCTACCTTGGCACAAGCCTCTTCAAGCCCCAGCCACACATCCCCTTCAGGCTGCTCTCCTGCCAGCCTCCTCCTAGTGCCCCTCACCCTTATATTTCAATATTCCAGCCACAATCGGGAGTGTTTCCTAAACAGGCCATCAACTTTCCTTTTCTAACACGGTGTCCCTGACAACTCTTTGGAGACTTCCTGCCAGCCCTTTAGTTCCCTAAAAGAAAGTAGCAGTTTCAGGTCCCAACCGTGGGTCATTCATTGCTTTTATCTCTTTCACCTGATCTCTGAGGAGAATCAACTGTTGATCAATTCTCATGGGCTCATCTACATACCGAGCCCCCCAATTTAATTAAATTGTGTTTAATTCTTCGATATGAGAATTAAAAATGAAACCTGTTAGATGATGTGCTATAACTATTATGTGGTAGAGACAGAAATTTAAGTCTGTACAATTAACCAAACTTGTTTTGAATATATATATATATATATATATCTTAGTACAGGGTCTACAGAGTCTCACTACACTGACTGGACTCATAGTGATCCTCTGTTTTCAGCCTCCTAAGCACTGGGATTATAGGCACAGCACCATGCCCAGTCTCAGTCCTGGTCTCAGGGTGCCCCAGGGTGGGGCTGGCATAGCACACTGGGGCGTTCTGAATATTAAACATAGTACCTCTTAGGTCCTTGCATTCTATTCAGTTAATTAAGTCAACGGCATTTATTCCATCTCTACTACTTAGCATATAGAGGCAAGATTCTGCAGATAATGTGACAAAGAAGACAGATAAAGGTACTGTATGCTGTACTCGTGGAGCTTGCACTTCAGAGAAGAGACGCAGACCTTGAAAACATAAACACAACTTTAGGTAAAGGAGGATCCATGAAGAAACGACATATGGTAAAGGCCAGAAAGCGTGACTAGAAGCTTCTGAGAGAAGGTCACCAGATATTCACCCTTTCATGAGCAATCGCAGTGAACTGAACTCAGTAGTTCACCTCTAATGAGAACACAACAAGATGCAGGGCTGCTGCTTCCTTGAAATGCATGCATAGTATTTTCTGAGACTTGCAGGGTACGCTAAGTGAGGTTGCTATTAACATACATTAAGTTATATTTCAGAACAATTTGCAATAGGGACAAACCTGGAGCTCTAAAAGATTTTGGACAGAGGATTCCTCCGACTGTTGATAGATCTATTTTATTTCCTTAAGCCAGGAGCCCAACTGATTTGGAAACCTTCTATTCAATTTTGTTTAATGTTTCTTCCCAGAATATCCAAGGCTCTCACACAGACAGTAAGCACATCTTGCTTTTCCTCGGTTCCTCAGGTTTCTGCCTACTGGAAGCACTAAACATCTGACCCTGACTTTTATGAGCACTGAAAGACAGTGTTAAGGTGTTCAGGGAATATTTTTTGATATTCATTTTCTCAAGTTATAAAGAAACACAAGATGAGAAATTTCTTCAATTAGATGAGAGCTTAAAAAAGAATTTAAAAATTAAACATTCATGAATAATAAATATGGAAAAGAGGTATAACCTCACCAGAAATTAAGTGACTGTAAAGACAAGCATGAAATGTGATTTTTTTTTACCTTTCACATTGAGAAAAATCATTTTAATGCCTGTAAGATTTGTAGAGATGCAGAGACCTTAGACAGCTCATAAAGGGTGAGTTATTAGGAAGTAGGACATGTTGGGGACCTTAACTGTATTCACATTAAAAATTCACATAATAATGGTTTCAATCCCTTAACTATATCTGACATTGTGCAGCTATTTAGTATTTGTGGGATTAATTAATTAAATCTGGAATAAACTTAACAAAGCTTAAGAAAAGAATATCAGTTATAAAAATGTAGGAAGATGTTTATTCAAGCGCTTATTTTCATCTTTTATTTATTTATTTGGTACAGGGTCTCATTATGCAACTTGGACTTGTAGTGACACCTCAGCCTCCCCAAAGCTGGGATTACAGGTGTGCACCACCACGCCTGGTTTCAGGGGTTGACATGATGGCATGGCATGTGGTATTAGAGATCAAACCCGGGTTTTTGCACTTGCCAGGCAGGCATTTAGATTCAAGCACTTTTTTTAAATAAGGAAAAATGGAAAGTATGAATGCTTAAAATAGAGGCTTGAGTAAATAAGAGAACTTCTATTTGGTGAAACTTTTTTTGCCTTTAAATTGAAGCTTTCAGAGGACTTTTATGACAATGTGGCAACATGAACAAATGTCAAGATATTAAACTAAAGTATAGAAGGTAAACATTAAAAAAAACAACAAAAAATTGTTATATAGTTTGTGTATACAACAATAATGAACTACAAGAAAAGAAATCAAGAAAATAATTCTGTTCACAATAGCATTAAAAGAGCCACCCAAGAGCTAATTTAATCAAGGTGAAAGAACTCTACAATAAAAATTATAGAATACTAAAGGTATAACCTCCCATGTTCATGAACTATCATAATCAATACTGTTAAAATGGCCATATTATTAAAGGAGATCTACAGATTCAATGCAATCCACATGAAAATTTGAATGATATTGTTTGTAGCACTAGAAAAACAATCCTAAAATCATATGCAAACACAAATATCCAAGGTAATCTTAAGCAAAATAAGGAAAGCTGGAGACATCACAATACCCAATTTCAAAATATATTATAAAGTCATAGTAACAAAAACAGCAGTTAATAGCACAAAACAGGCACGTAGTACAGTGGAAGAGATTAGAAGACAGAAGAAAACCACTGCAATCACAAGCATCGTATCCTCAACAAAGAGACCAAAAATATATGAGGGAGAAAAGGCAGTCTCTTTAATAAATGTTTCTGAGAAAAGAGGAGAACAATTTCCCAAATGTTTCTGGGAAAAGTAGAAGATTAAAATCAGATCACTATCTCTGATCATAGATAAAATCAATGCAAAATGGATCAAAGACTAGGCAGGGTACAGTATCTGAATCTTTGAAAGTGCAAAAAGTAAAAATGGGGGAAATTCTTGAAGACATAGTCACCAGAAGAGACTGCCTAAATACGACCCTAATAGCACAGGAAGAAAAAAAATTCAATAAATGGGTCTAAATCAGACTAAAAAGCTTCTGTATCTCCAAGGAGACAAACAGCATGGAATAGGAGAAGCTCTTTTTCCACTATTGTTCCAATAGAAGGTTAATACCTGGAACGTATAAGATCTAAAACAAAACAAAAACAAGAAAACAGTCTGATCAATAGATGGGCAAATAAGTTGAGTAGAGACTTCTCAAAAAGAGGTAAAAATGGCTAATAAATATTTGAAAAACAATTAAACATTTTTAATCATTAGGAAAATGGAACTAAAAACTTCTTTCAAGTTCCGTTTCACCTTAGCGAGAATGGTTATCTTCAAGAATACAATGATCTGTGGCTGAGGAGATAGCTCAGTAGGATAAGCCAGTGCCTCGTAAGCACAGAGTCCTGAGTTCAATTCCTGGTACTGCAAAAAAAAAAGAATACAATGACTGCCAGGCGGGATGGCACATGTCTTCAATCCCAGTGTTTTAGAGGCTGAGGCAGGGGGGTTGCCGCAAGCTGGAGGTGAGCCTTGGCCTTGTAATGAGAGCATGGCCTGCTGAAGTGCACAGGGAGACCCTGTCAGTAATAAATAAGTAAACAAACCCTAAAAATGAACAAACAAAAAAAAAAAAAAAAAACCCAACAAATATTGGTGAGGATGCAGGGAAAAGAGAAGCTTCTACATTGTTGTCAGAATGTAAATTATTACAGCCATTGTAGAAATTACTGTAGAGACTGGGCCAAACCTATTTCCTCCCTTCTAAGGTCTCTGGACTCCTGCTACAAGTCCCTTAATGACTGTTCCTACCACTGTCTCTGTTGTGATTATTGTGCACATGTTGATAAAGACCTTAAATTTCATGTTTTATACGTCCTGAT
The DNA here is from genome assembly GCA_004027165.1 of Ctenomys sociabilis. Taxonomy (NCBI): domain Eukaryota; kingdom Metazoa; phylum Chordata; class Mammalia; order Rodentia; family Ctenomyidae; genus Ctenomys; species Ctenomys sociabilis. The sequence continues at coordinate 46,934 of PVKA01010408.1, forward strand.
CCCACCCAACTATAAGCAGCAAAATGAAAACTCAGTTGCTCAATTAATAAAGAATGAATTATCAGAATTAAATTGGAATGTAAACTTTTTTTGAGTGAATTAATAAATAATGTGGACATTTAGAATTGGGAAAAGATCTTAAAGTTACTATTTTAGAGCTGAAGCTCTGGAAGTATGGCACAATATAATTTGTAAGGAGAGGTAGGACTTTAGTCATGCACAAGTGGTTCGATCTTGGAAAAGTTTCTAACCTCTCTTTGGCAATCATTGTCCTTATCTGTAACACTTGAGGATACCAACACCTGTCTACAGAACCAATAAGAGCATAGAAAGACTAACTCACACGTGCCATCCCTCAAAAGCACTAGGGGAAGACTTTGCTCCAGGCGGCAGAGCCTGGTGGCTGCTTGGAACACTCTTCACTATTTTCTTCGTTCTCTTTCTTTGCTAAACTTTGGAGCTTTGCCTAAAGACCGCATGTGTGTTAGGAGGATCTCCAACTGGAACAGAGAAAGCAATTTCTGATGATGGTCTGCTGTGTACCAGGCAATGGTGCAAAAGCTTTGCGAAGTTTTTGAAGCTACCTTTGGGTCAGATTATGGAAGTGAGTGAAAAAAATCAAATGATCTGACTTTACTACTTTTTAATGTATTTGGTACAAGGTCTCACCAGGCAGCTCAAACTTGTAGTTTTCAGCCTCCCCAGAACTGAGATTACAGGTGTGCACAGCAGCCCCTGGACTCTGTGACCGGCTCAACTCACCGGGGGTGGGGCTTGGCATGACATGTGGTGCCAGCAATCCAACCCAGTCCTTGTGCTTGCCTAAGCAGGTACTTATGCTGAGCTATCTCACAGGCCCTGACTTTAGTTTTCGATGCTTCAAGTACTTTTAAATTATTCTTGGGATCTTGCTTACCTGACTTCCCATCCTTGAGTTCAAAAACTAAGACACCTGGCAAGAGTAGATTAATTAGATCACTGAACTGAAAACATTTGGGAAATTTAGGGAATGCTCTCTATTTGGAAGAATTACAATTCCTGGCTCTTGGAACTGTCCCCATTATGAATGTCTCAGAGTTCAAGGGTGGAGCGGACTGAGCCGCCCTGTGTAGCCTTCGCTGCAGATAGACAGCACGGTGATGGGGCTGGGTGAGAAGCGCTGCACCACAGCGAAGGTACTGCAAGAGCAAGCCGGGCGTGGTGGTGCATGCCTGTAATCCCAGCACTCGGGAGGCTGCGGCAGGAGGATTGTTGTGAGTTCGAGACCAGCCTGAGCTACAAAGTGAGCTTAAGGCCAGCCTGAACTGCATAGTGAGACCCTGTCTCAAAAAAAAAAAAAAAAAAAAAAAAAAAGAGCAGCGGCGGCTTGCCAGAGTTAAGAATCCCTGGCAGGATTTCAAGTGAGGAGACTAAGAGTATTCCCTGGGGCTAATGTCACTTTTTGACCTACATTTTACAAAAAAAGTACAACTCAACAATTTTATTTTTTTCAGAGGAAACCAGAAATTACCTTCTTCCTGGTAGTGAGGACCTACCCTGTACCAGCACTTGTTGGTCTTCTATGTTCCCTGTAGAACAATCAAATCAGACAGTTGAGTTTTTTTTTTTTTTTTTTTAACATTGTCATCACTTTACAGATTTTAGTTACTTCATTGTGGTACTGCAGACCCCAGGTAATGAGGTCAGCAAGCACAGTTTGGGGGTCCGCAAAGTCAGTATTCTTTTGAACATAGATCGTCAGTTTCTATCTTGTTGTAGATCATTTTCAGAATGATTTTAAAAAATAAATCATTTATATATCAATTTTTCTTAATAAATCTTTAATAAATGAGCATGTTTCAGACCTAAAGTATTTAGGAGAAGCAGATTTGAAAGTTAGTTTTGGTCTGCAGGGAGCTTTGTTTGCAGTACATTATTCTAAGTGCCGTGTGATACCTCAAAGGTCAACAGATTTTGTTTTTTTCTAGCTGCCATGGAATGATCTTGGATAAAAGCTCATCAAATCCTACTGCAGCCATCTCGTGTTGAAACCATGAGAGTATTTAGGAGGCGACTTGCAGATTAATGGTTGGCTCGGTGTAGAATGCGGGCACATTGTGAGTATTTGGTCTGATTAGGTGTGCGGGGTGTGGCAATCCTGCCCAAGAAATGCGCACTGTGCCATCTATCTAGGTCTTAACCATCCAGCATAAAAGTATAAAAATGAAGTATACATCGCAGGGCCATAATATTAAGTTGAGCTGTAAATGGCTATGGTTGACAACATCTTTGGAGAACTCACTATTGTTGTGGAATGCGCGACTGTGTTGGATTGTGTTGTCGAGTTCAAGCACCTAAGTTAGTTGAATGATAATGGAGTGCCCATCTCTGACAGGTGTAGAGCAAGCAGGGGTATAGAATGGAAGAATCATGATGTGTGTGTATGGACAGTACGGTTGGGATTGATAACGCTATGCTTCTACATAATTCTATGAAGGGCAAGATTTGCACTAATGGTGGTTGAACAGGATATTATGTTGGCTTCTAGTACTATGGACAACTGCTAGGAAAATAACAAGGTAGAAAGTATTAATTATTGAATCTTTTTTTTTTTTTTTGGTCTTTTTGAGACAGGGTCTTACTATGCAGTTCAGGCTGGCCTTAAGCTCACTTTGTAGTTCAGGCTGGTCTCGATGTAATTCAGGTATAAAAAATAAGATGCGCAAACAGCTACAGTCTCTTAATTTACTGATAAGAGACATACGGTATAATAATGTCTGTAAGTATAATATCATGTATACACCTTTTATGATACCAAAACATTATGAAAGCAGTTTGCAATGTATTGATTTATGAAATCCATCTTGTCAAGGTATATTAAAACTGTCTCATCAAAAAAAATAAAAATAAAAAATAAAAAATAAACAAAAAGAAAGAAATGCACACTGTGGCTGCAAGGTTTACTCTGCTAGTATGGAGAGGTGTAGCCCAGAGTTCATGGTGGTGTAAGTCTGTGCATGGTGGCCGGCAGGCACAAGCCTGTGGAATGGAGTTGCCCAGCACACCACCTCATTCCACTTGTGCTGTGCATTTAGTCTTGGCACCATCAGCAAGTGAAGTCATAACTCAGACTTTTTGGCATTGTTGTAAGGATCAAATTAAGTGATGTCTATTAAAGCCTGGGTCACAGCTCCCAGCAAGTAGTTCACAATAAATGGTTGTAATTTTAAATGAATGTTAGCCAATGGGGAAAATGAGTACAGGAATAATAGAGGTTACACAATTTGCAATGCACTTTTGTGACAATGTTTTTTTACCCTGTAGCTCTTTAGACAATACTAAAATTTGCAGGAATGAAATACAAGCTCCTGAAAAATAAGTGTTCTAACTATGTAATTACTTGTGCATTTCCTATACCTACAACATACCTAACCTTAAGTGGGTAACTGAGCATTGTTGAATGAATGAACTCATTGGACCAGCCATTCAAGCTTTAGTAATTACAGCAGTTTTGAGAGTGTGGTGGTGAGATGCAAAAGTAAGTGAATGTAGGCTTCTCCCCACATTTTTACTGAATCACTTTTTTATTGAGTTAGGGGAGAGAACTACACAAGTTGACAATGACACTCCAACTGAGTCCTTGAATAAGAACTTTTAAGCTGAGATTTCAAGAAGGAAGAAGAGAGATACGGGAAAGCAAAGAAGACACAAAGAGGAACAATGTTTAAATTTAACTGAAACAGAAGAATATTGACAGGTAGAGGCAAGGACTCCATCTTGGGAGGGAGAAGATGGGGAATGGAGTTGGTGCTCCTGGAAGTAAGCACCTTGGGTGGAGGTCTTCCAGCAGGAGAAGCTCTGGGCATGTTTGGGGACAAGGATAGATCGAACTCACTTATAGGCAGGAGTAGAACCCTATTATAGTTCACAGATGCACTGTAGGTCACTTCCTGGGGACTGTGGAAAGGAGCATCCCAAAGAGCTAGGAGAAGACTGCTTGGCCACAGGAAGGCTAGGACATGGGACAGGGGCCAGCCACAGACAGTGAGGAAGCTCTGAGTGATTGTCGTGTTGTTTTCAAGCACATCCGACATCAGTGTCTGGGAGGATTTCAGCAAATTCTAGGAAATTAAGATTGTAGAACCTTGGGCTATTTATTGGCTTGGGAGTGGCCAGTGTCTGCATTTGAGCACTAAGTGAAAGAACTCTGGACAGAGTTTGGCATGACTTTGCATCTGAGTGCTAAGTGGAAGAATACTGGTACTTCTGGCACATGAGTCTTTCTGCCTTGGAGTGCCCTGTTCAGAAGAGCAACTGCTGGCACAGCTGCATCTAGCAGGTAGCGCTGCCTCATCTGTGCTTCTGGGCCTCAGCGGTTGGAGCCAACAGCCAGGTGTCAGACTCCTGCACCACCAGAGAATGCTGAGGAGAGGGCTGGGGACAGACTATGAGTCTTTTAGTGTGTTTGAGACTCTCGTGTGACAAGATCAACACTCCTCAACTCTCTCCTGCCCAGGTTACCGGAAGACAATGATAGTAGCAGCCAACTTCTAATAAATACAGTTCTGTGTGCCAGATACTGGGTTTTATCTCATTTAATTTAATTTTCACAACAACAAATGAGATGACTTCTATTAGTCCTGCTCTTATGTAATTGAGAAAATAAGGTTCTATATGATTAGATTGGTTAAGCAATAAAACACAGAGCTTGGACTCAAAGTCAGGCTTATCTGGTGAGTTAATTGTATTTAATTATAAACATAGAGAAGCATTTAAAAGAATAACTTTATCTTACAGGTACACTAACTCAGGGAAAATGCAAAACTTCCTAGCATGTGGGCTGATTTAATGGGGCAGGAGGGGCAGTCTCAGAATGCACAGGAGACAGAAATCAAAGGTCAGCAAGTGGAGTAGAGATAATTATAAAACTAACTGCTCCTGCCTTTTCTCCTAAGGTTTCAACAATTTCCCTCCCTGAGTCAGGTATAGGCCGCAACTCCAGACTGGCTTCCTGTTCTCCCTGGTACCTATTTTTAATTAAACCTACATAGTGCACCAGCTTCCTGGCCTCAAGAGCAAGCCTTCCTGGTCTGTATGAGGTGTGGCTATCCTTGAATCCTGGGTGCACACATTGCACTGGCCTCTGCAGTCATTCTAATTAATCATTAAGCCTAGAGATTTGCACTTACCAGGCACAAGGGAAATTCAGATACTTGCCAGAGGCTTCCAGCTCTCTTGTCATGCTTGCAGCACTCCATGGAGTCAGTGCTGCCAAGCTGCCTAGATCTGCACTTGCCCTGCAGCCATGGGGAGACGTGGTCCTGTGGACCCTGAAGCTCTTAAGCTACTGGATGTGGAAGAGGAAACCAAGAAGGCAAATACAGCTGGAAGTTAGAAGATGCACAGTCTGGAATTGGGGCAGCAGAGTGGAGACAAAATCTTTCACTCCATTTAAGAGAAATGTCTCCATGCCTCTATGTTTTGGTAGCAAAGGTAAAGTATCTGCTAACATTGCTGTGAAACTGAGCCTGGTGGACAGGCCTGGACACCTGGCCCTCTGGGAAGCCAAAGCAGGAGGATTGAAAGTTGGAGCCCAGACTGAGCAAAGGTTCTGAGCCCAGTACCAGCACCAGCACAAAAAAATCCCTTGGATATTCTCTAAGATCCAGGCTCTCAGTAGTATAAGTTTTCCCCATGATTTTTATTACCATTTGACTTGAAAGTGGAGCAGGTAAAGGCAGAAAAGAATGTAAATAATGACAATGAATTTTGAGGGCAGAAGGAAAGTGGCTGGAAATGCAGATTCTGCTCAGCAATACTTGCATTTGGGGCAAGAGCAAATGAAGCAAGATGGAAACCAGATCACGGCTAGTCTGCCAGCTTCGAAATGCCTCAGTAGCATAAAGCCTGGACTAAGTATTCAGACAATGCTGGGTCCACCCAGGGATGGTGACCTGTCCATCATTCTCGTGTCTGAAATGTCTTCTTTTGGCTCCTAGTGGAGAGATAGTTCATTCAGTGCACCTACAAGGCCCAGCACAGCCTGGGCTCTGGCCTCCCAACATGGCACTTCAGCCATGCTGGCTTTCTCTTAGTTCCTGAACATTCCAACGCTGTGCTCCACGTTGCACTTCCTGGTAAGCTTGCCCACACTTTACTTTCTTCCTGTGTCTATATTTTGTCCCCACCTCCCTATTCCATCAAAAACAAGATGAGACAAAATCATCTCTTTCTTCCTGGAAGATAATGTGAGCAACCTGAACACAGGGACTATTTGTTTTTTATCAATGCTTTATCCCCCACATCTAGACTAGTGTCTGGCACACAGCCAGTGCTAACAAATCTTTGTTAAATGAATGAATACAACCAGATTGTTTCAAACAGTCTCAGGCTGGTAACATAGCATACATCTGCAATGTAGCACAAACTAGATGCTGGTCAATAGACAACCTGCACCTGTAGGGTGTCAAGTGTCATGCTTAGTGCTGTCAGCCTGACAGCTGAGCAACTTTCTGAGGTCCAGGGCACCAAAGAAAACATCCCTGTGGGTGGGGAAGGGGCCTAAGAAAAGCACCTGTGTCTTTCTTGTGCAAGACAAAAAGGAGTGGAAAAGATCAGTGGGACCTGGCTATGTGGGAGGTGAACCAGCTCAGAGGACTCGAGCATCTTTGATCACATTCAGAAAGTGTACAGAGAGCATGTACTTGCTTCTCTGGTGAAAGAGTACCGCACAAAGCTGACAAACCTGGCAAAACTGAGAGTCTGCTCTGTAGAACGGTCTGGCCTGGTGCTGTCCCAAGTGCTTGGTTTCAAGCTTAAACACGTGCTGGTTGCAGCCAGGCACCCTTGTCCTCACCCTGCTTGACATCACTTTCTGCACTGCCTCATGGATTTTCTGTTTCAGCACTGCTACCATTGTGCCCTGTACTTTGACTCCATTCCACCCACACCCAACCCATTAGCTCCTACTCCTGGCATATGAGTCTATGAGGCCTGAGACGCCTCAGGCTCCTTCCTGACTAGATGTCTGTGCTCATGTCTGCCAGCCCTTATTTTCTTCTGGCTAGTTTCAGGGCTTTCTCCCATTTTATTGTAGGCCTGATCATGGAGGAGGGCATAAAATCAACTTAGTGTGTGTGTGTTTCAGAAAAGAAAATATCAGGATATGTGATAGCTAGTAAGGATAAGAATTCTCTCAGCCTTTGTTTACGTACATCACTATGTAGGCTTCTCTGCGTATAGATATGCATCTTGAGACTATGTCCAGTGGCACACAACTAAACATGACTAAGATGCCCCCCGCACAGGATTCCCCAGACTCTTCCCATCTCCCCAAGCCTCACTTCCTCACCCTCTTCACACATCGCATCTCTCACTCTCTGGCGATTCCTTTCCCTCAGCCTATGGTGTGTGCTAAAGTCCTTCAGAATGAAGTGACCCCCCCTGGATGCAGATTTCCCTTGATTCATCTTATTCAAGAGATACACTCTGGGTCCTTGCTCTTCCCCTTCCACCCTGGACCCTGGCACCACTGAGTTGCTTTTAAAAAGGCTACAAATTCTCTTTCTACAGATGAGTGGAATGCACATTATTTTAGGTCTATATTAATCGCACTTTTTATTTTTTAAAATTTTTTTCTGGCCATCTGCTTACAACTCTCAACATTCTGGACTTCTTTCCTGGTTCTCTTTTTCACCATATTGATCATTTTCTGCCATGTCTTTGGGAATTCTTCACCACTCTTCTAACCCATAAGCCTGGGTGTTGCACAGCATCCTGCCCTAGGTGTCTCACTGCTTCTGTGATACGTTTCTCTCCTCTTCGTCTTGATCGCTGCTAAGTCCACTTTTTCCAGCCCTTGGCTATTCCTGGGCTGTGGTTATATTTCCTGCCAGGTTTATTTTATTCTTCTAAGAAAACATTCCAAGCTGAACTCACCATTCCCCCACATATGTGACCCTCGTATTTTCTTTGATCAGGCTTATTTATTTTGTACAAAATGTCCTCCCCTGCCTCTATTCATGAGGCTAGCTCTTATCACATGTTCTTAAAGAGCAGCCTAAGGATCATCTTTTGAGGAAGCCGAGTTATGCTGAAAAATCCCCTGTCCCTTTCTGTACTGGGACAGTACGTTTCATGTGCCTGATTTTCTCCTTATTCTTACCACCTCAAGGGCACAGTAGTCTGGATAATGTTCGTGGTGTGCAGGGCTGCATACTGGGAGGCTGAGGGCTCAAAAGTTGGAGCTCATCCAGGGAAAGCTTAGCAACTTAAGGCGACCCAGCCTCCAAGGAAAATATTGAAAAAGGACCGGGCTCTGGGTTCAGTCTGCAGTGCTGAAAACTGAAGAGCAGCAGCAGCAGCAATACCAATCACATTTTTTGTTCTGTTTAACACAAGTATCTTGCGCATTATAAGAATTAACTATATCTTACAACTGTTATCATAGTAAAGAACCACACACTGCTATGTGAATCTACACTCCATAAACAGACCCTTAGTTAATTTTGAATTAAATGGCAGATCTAGATTCAGATGTGCCCCTTTCCTAGCTTTTCTCGATTTACTGTGCAATTGTTCTGCTTTTTTACTTTGTGCTGTGTAGACCTGGATCTAGATGCAAAATGGAAATTTGATATAAAAAAGTAGGACTCAATTAGCTGTTAACTAATGCTTGGAGAACAGACATAGCACTCTGGTCTAAATTATGAACATCCCAAAGGAAAAATATCAAGATATGATCGAATTTGTTTCAAGCCCAGTTAGAGAAACTCTTTAAAATGGTATCTCACCCATTACTAGATAACCACACCCCAGCTGTTGCCACAGATAGTTTATTTTATCTTCATGGCAAGCTTGTAACAGAGTTACAGCATGCCTGTCTAACCTTATGACTAGAATGCTCTACATGCTTGCTGTGGCATCCTATGGAGAGTCACCACGTGATTCTTCCTTAGGCTTCCTCCTACCCTTCACTACTCTATGCCTTTGACGCTCAGCTGTTGGACTAAAAGTCATTGTTAAAATCTAGGGACTTGAAGTTGGTGCTAGAGTGGGCGGGCACACAGTTTGGGCACATTGTCTTCTGTCCACCTCCCAGAGGCAGGCTTCGTTTGGGTGGGGCGGTGGGGGAGCACAGTCCGTGTGAGTACTGCACACTGCTTGATGAGAGCTGAATCTGCTGACTTCATCAGTTCTAATACTGGCCAAGTGAACGATGGCTAGATTTTCTCTCACATGAGTTGCTGTGACAGGGCCAGTGTCACAGGGCCAGTGACGTGCTGAAGATGCCATCTTGTCACAATTTGAATTTGTGGTGCACTGTGCTTCCCTTGCTCCCGTCATAGCCTCAATGAGGTTTCAAGTGGGCTCAAGGATAAATGAAGAAACCTCTATATTTCATTCAAAAATATTAATCATTCTGCATATTAGACTAGCAATGGGTTATCTGAATTGTTATATACATTATTTTATTTAATTTTCAAAATAATACAATTATTCCTGATTCATAATGGCTAAGTCATGACCCAGAGAGTTAGAGTGACTCATTGACACGTACAGAGCTGTATAATTAGTTAGTGCCTGAACTACAATACCCTTTTAAAGTAAGATTTTTTTCAATGAAGTCTTTTTTTAAAAAAAAATTCTCTTGTAAGTCTACTCCAAACAAATACTAATTTTAGGGTAAAATATTTTGAACATCTCTATCTATGATCAGCTATTACTGAAGTACAATTTTCTTTTCTTTTCTGGTTGTAGAACATTTATTGAGGTTGATCTCTCCTCCTGCTTCCTTTTCTTTATTTCCTGACTTTCTCTGTAGTTAATGATGGCACAGATGTGCCCTGATTTTACCTTTTGGATGATTTAAATAAGTATGCTTGTGTTCACCTGTTTGCACTCTATTAGTTCAATGGTAGAATAACAATTTTAAGTGTCTGTTTTTAAGACCCTGATAGACTGTAAAAAGACAGCAAGTTACATGATACAAAAAAAATCTCTAACTTTCACAAGTAACAATGTCCATCTTTCTTTTATGAACTGGTATATCCCTACAGCATTGTGCTATAAAGGTTGTGAGCCTGTATTTAGCCCATTAGGAACAAGACCCATATTTGACTAGAAACGTCAGCCATTGCTAATCTTTGGGTTATTGTTATGGCTTTTTCTTTTGCCATTCATTTATCTTTAATCTTCTAGAAAGTCCATTTAGTTAAACCTTTGAACTATGTCCACAACCTGACTACATCCCACCATTTCTACAGTCAGAACAAGCTAGTCACAGGTAGAAAGGGGACACAGTGCATGGAAGGTGAGTAGAACAAGTGTGGGTTAGTGACAGAATTGCAGGTAACTACCACCTTGTATGTGGGTCCTTAAAATACATCCTAACTAGTATTTTTGCTCTCAATCTTCCCCCTCACAAAGTGTATTCTTCATAGGGAAATTTGAAAATCTATTGAAAAATACAAATCAGAATATCCCGTTAGGTAAAAGAATTCTTGGTTGGGACAGGGATTTTTGTTGCTTCCACAGTACCTTTGATTTTCCAATGTATTTCCATTATCGCTACTCTCTTAGCTCTTTTCTTTTGAGTGAGGAATGAGTTAGAACATTTTCTCATAGAGGCACAAGGAAGAGTGAGCCAAAGTCCCTATGGAGAGAAGAGTCTTAAACACTCAAGAGGAGTGGCTGCGTGGAAGGTGAGGCTGCGCAGCTCTTATGTGTGCACCTCCTTCGGGGAGGACCATGGCCAGGATTTCATTACCCAGATCCTGCTCCCTAGCACTGGCAGTCCTGGCTCAGTTTGTAGGAGAGTAAAAAGAAGGTGGAGTGCTTGTTTTCCCTTCATGCACAGCCAGGACCAAGTAAGTGCCTAAGAAAGGCAGAGGTCCACTCCTTTCTCTTTTTGTGTCTCATCTCCTTCTTTCATTATTTCTGAACCATCTGAACTTTCTGATGTTCTCTGAAGGGAAGAGATCCTCCAACATTTTCCAGTATCTACTTGAAGCAGAGTTTTATTTCATCAGCATTATTTTTTGCATGGTTTGGACTACAGTGAACACCTAATAGGCATAGTTACCTATATGAAGAGGGTGACAAAAACAGCCTAGAAAAGAAATAAGCTATGCCTGAAAACTGACCTCTTTTTGATGTTTTCTGTTCTTCAGAGCTATTACTATCCTTTCTTTGCTCCCAGACCCTGGACACTGTGCTTTGACCTACAGTACTTCCTCCACATTTCTGGTACTGGCAGATTTGCTTCAACCTGACTTCTGACCTATCTAGGCTTATGTTATATATTTTATCCTTTTAGTCTTGAACACTTCTCTAGTGTCACAAGATATTGTCTCTTGTATAGTTTAATTTCAGCTTATCAATCATAGTTTCCTCAATCATGTGTTAGGCCTCCACATCCAATAACAATACCAATATGTTTCGTATGAGCAGGTCTCAGCGTGTTATCTATTTCTGGGAAAAGAGCTAGGTTCTGTCATATCATCACATCCTAGAGAGAAATATAATTACTGTGAGTTGGAAAAATTATGATGGAAGCTCTGAGATCTTTCTCTAGCATATGTAAGTTAATTCTTAACTGTGCATTCACATAAATATAGAGCTGGAAGAAACATCAGAGGCTGCCTAGTTCTATTCTCTTAATGCAAAATATTGGGGAAATTGAGACCAAAGAGGAGTCAAGGAAGAGGCCCAGCAACATAAAGTTAGCTTATATTGTGCTGGAATCCAAGAGCCTTGGTCCAGGGCACTGGTTTCTCTGCTGTCTGATAATGGTAATATCTTTCAATTTCATATAATTATTATCAAAGATGTTGCTATCAACTGTTCATTACTGTAGTGAAAATATCTGGAAATCTTTGGGAAGAGTCAGACTTAGAGTATAAAACTATTCAAAATAAGAAAAAAGCCAGTTAATTTCTGGAATGAGGTCATAATTTTTTACATCCTGGAAATCACATTGCAATTCTCCATTTTTTTTATATTACAGACCTGCTGAAATGCCCTTCTTTTATTTTTTCTTTGACACAGTCTTCTGTTGCCAAGTACAAATTTAGAGAATGCCAGAAAATCTATAGCATTGTTTTGATAGAAAAAAAAATCACAGGTAGAAAGAATATAGAAATTAATAATCTAATATATATTTATTTCTATTGATTCCAGTGGAAAGAACCACCAGTCTACAAGCAACAATTTTAACACGATTTGCATTTCTATGGGTATTATGTTTGGATTTCATTCCCATCCACATTTGGCTTATAATACCTCATTCCACTATTATCTTTAACTAAAGCAATTGTTTACAACTTTACAGTTTTTAGAATTATTTAACTAGAAAAATATTCTGTTTATTCATACCCAGAAACATTTGAAAAGGAGTTTCGAAGTTCAAAATCTCCTTTGTGAAAATCAAACAGTTCAAGCATCCCAAGTAGAAAAGACTATCTAGACTAATCATTTCTCTTAATTTTAAATGATTTACAAATTTAAAATCTATACATAACCACCCCAAATTCCATCTTAATCTGGACTACGAGGCTCCACATGCTGTCTTAGAAAGATGATCATTGTTCCCATGTAGAGGTTTGCTCCTTATCTTGACCAGTGGAATCAGACACAGCCAGTCTGAGACAAGAGTCCAAATAGTCTCTTGTCAGCACAGCATTGGTGGTTCAGTGGTAGAATTCTCGCCTGCCGAACAGTCTTTTGTCACCCATGAACACAGCTCATGTCTCCCAGTGGTGGCAAAAGCAATGGATCTGCACAAGATAACAGTGCAAAAGGCAAAGGCTGAGGTAAGTTCTTTGAAATGCTTGGGTCTGGGGAAGATGTCGAATAACCTTAGGGAACAGCACTCAACCTGATGTCTTCATCAATCAACAAAATAGGCCAACATAATCTGCTTTAGGTGAACATGGTCTTGCTTTCCCATGGTGTTATGAGTTACTTAAGGACCCAGGGGCAGCAGAAAGTACTGAAAGACTCCCCAGCATGTACACCTCTAAATTGTACTCTGATCAGAATATGGAAGGAAAGTCATTTTGAGAGAAGTGAGACTACTCAATTACTCTGAAATTTAGGGGTTGCATAGTTGTGATCAATTGCATATCCTAGCTGCCCAAGGATCTGCCACAAAACATCATTTATTTCTCTTTTTTGTCATTAACATGCTTCTCAAATATATGAATGAACTTTTGCGTGAATATAAAGTGATAGAGTTAGGTAGATTGTGTTCTAGTCTTACCTTGATCACGTGGAATGTATTGAACATGGCATTGTGATGTTACTTACATGAACTTGAATAAGTCAGGGACAAAATTGTCTTGCGCATTGATTGTGAAAGTGTGATTAAATTAAATTTCCAAATGGGTATTACTTCTCAAAAACAACGTGTGGCACATAGTGCGTAATGAATGAATCCAATGTCTTAGGTTGGCTCCTGAGAGGCAGAGCCTGAGATGGGAGTTTTTATGCCAGTAGTTTGAAAGAGTGCTCCCAGTAAAACCTGTCAGGAGTGAAAGAAATGGGGTAAGGAGGAATCAGATAAATATGAGTCCTCACCTCCATCCCTTTGGGAACTCTAGCTTGCAAATGACATCACAAAAATTTCCCACATCGATGGAGTGGGCTACATTTGCACCTCTTTATCAGTCAGTGGTTGGCTATTGGTCACTTCTGGGTTAATGATGATCTTCCAGGTTTTTCTGAATAGATACTGCTTTTCACTGGAGAAGGGGGCAGCCTTGAGCTGTTAGCTGTCACACTACGTGCAGTTTTAGGATAAAGGTACTGAGCTGGTTAGAGATTTGACAGCAACAGTGCCTTCCAGACTAAATTATTCCTTCAGTTATTATTGATCATGTGCCACCTATATGCTGTGTGCTTTTCTAGGATGCAGGATAGGATACTAAATGAAGTACAGTCCACTCTCTTCCATTCCAATAGGAGAGAGGTGCCGCAAAGAGATACAGGAAGTAGTTACATACCAAGTGATATGGTGATGAGTGCTGTGGTAAATGGGTAATGAGATTTTCTTTTCATCACTGAAAACATGCAGCATTTTAAGAGTTCATCCCTGACTCCAAGTCTCCTGTGCAGTTCCATGCATGTGTGCTGTACAGAATTACACAGGCCTAGATTTTTTGGGTATTTTTTGTAGTGAAAGAAACTATGTGGATTAACTTTGAGATTTTATTGAAGTCGCAAGGCTATCCATAATCATTTAATTTGTATTTTGGTTATATGCTTGATATATGTCTATTTATGTTTTTCTTCCAAGATCAATACTTTGCAGTTAATTATATTTTCTAGTAGCTTGAGTTTATTTACTTATTTACCAGTTTTTTTCTATCATAAAAAGGACTTTATCACTATTAAAAATCTGGATCTTAAGCAGACTTTTGGACTCATGGTTCATAACCATTAGCTCATTCAACTTTAGCTCCAGTCTCCTCCCCAGTAGCCTTTCCAGAGCTACTACCTTCACCATGAAGCCTCATCAATTTTCCCAATTCAAACTTGGGCTTCTTCAGCATTTTTACTTTTCTAACAAAGACATCATGAAGAGGGTAAATAGACCAGCAAGCCTTTTCTATGTCTTTCTCAATGCTGTCTGGAATCACTTTATTGACCATTTCCTTCAAGTCATTTGTCTGCACCTCTCGGGTCATGATTTCCTTCATCTTCTTCTGGATCTGGCGGACCTGTTAGTACTGAGCATAAGAGGTCTTCTATATCTGATTGTTGTGTTTTAGTAAAGCTAACACAGGACAGTTGAAGCAAATAACCATTGTGACATCAACATGAGCTTCGATCATGGTTTGCCATTTTTTCACCATGGAATACATTTTGTCATGGGTGAGGTCCATGCCACAGAAACTAGCCCATGCCCCAGAACATCTGCAGTAATTAGCTTGAATTTTCTAAAGGCAGCTTCATCGTTCTGCAGATCTGCCAGGCTCACTTCAAACACATGACCCCTGAGCCCATCAGATGCAATTTTGTTCCTTAAGTTCTGGTGGTGAGTGCTTTTCCAGTATTTATGTTGAACATAGCTGGCACCTTCACATTATCCCAATCTTTTTTAGAAAACAGATCAACCACTTTCTTCTTGGCTCCTTTTTTTGCTGCCATTTGTAAGGCACTTGTTCTTACCTTACCACGCACTATGCTGCTCAGAGAGCCAAACGCTCTTTACCAATTTTAGAAAGAGCGTTTTAGTATTTACTATATGCCAAGCACTGATGAGGCTTGGAAAAGACAGAGATGAAAATCTCTGTCTCAGGGACACAATATATTATGAAAGAGAAGTTGAGCATTCTATAGCCCTACTATAAGGAAAAAGACAACAAACCCAAGAAATCAACATGGGAACCCTGCATAAGAATGAGAGCTTATATGTAGCCAAAAGGGTTCAGAGGAACTGTCTGGAGGAAGATACTAACTAGTGCCTGCTCACTACCTAGCAGGCAGGTAGACACTCAGATACTCAGGAGATAGACAGGCCTTTTGAGTAGAGAGAATCAACAGTCAAGAATTAGAGGCAGCAATAGTCTAACTGAATTTGCAAAATTATGAGTAGCTATGATTGAGTCTGATTCTTGAGATTGAATAATAGATCAAGAAGATAAATTAATGACAACTGAAAAGGATTAGGAAGTAGTTTAGTCAAGAAACTTTTGGTAGAAGAAACAAAAATTCATTTTTGTTAACACATATAACTTAGTGAATTTTTTTTTTTTTTTTATGGAACCAGGGATTGAACTCAGGCCCTTGCACTTGCCAAGCAAGCACTTATTCTACTGAGCCATCTCCCTGGCCCCTAACTTAATTAAGTAGGGAAATTAAGTAGGGAAACTCAAGACAGTACCAGAGAGTTCTGAGTATTACTGAAACTTGTAGCAAATGATGCAATTTCAAAGGCTCTCCTTCCTTTTCCAGGGATTGTGTAGTCTCTTTTCTCTAATTCTTGTTGGTCCTATCTTCCTCTTTCCTTTCTGAATCTCTCATACTGTTTTTTCTCATGGCCTAGTCAAGTCTAGCCAACTTGTCTCCCAGAAGTGGGAACAGGCAAAAGCCAGCATCTCTGAGTCTCAGGGCACAAAGGTTTACAGCAGAGACCTGGCCGGCTGCCTCTGCACAGAGGGCCCCTTCTGGGACTGAAAGGGGAGAAACTCTGGGATCTGTGTGCTTGGCTGGGAATCTGGGAGTGACATATAACCCTGAGCACTTGGACTGCAGAAGGCCAGGCTGAGTAGTTCTGCTCTTTAAGAGAAGGTGGGAGGCCTGGGAAACTGTGAGCAGGGAGCTCCAGAGAATTTGTTTTATTATTGCTACAGTTGCTTTAGTCCTCAATGCCACAGCCCTTAGCACCATATTTACCCTCTAAAACTGGGTTAATTGTGCGAAATGAAGCATTGGAAAGTAATGGAGTAGCGGATGACGCAAGGTCTCCCCAGGCCCAGTCATACTTGGCGCCTTTCCTCTGGGTGTGCATGCAGCATCCCCTTGCTAAGTGCACACTGTCTGCTGAAAGTGTGAGTATGCAGTGAGAGTCTCCCTGTCAGGCCTTGGGTGGTTAGCAGCGAGGACCCACTGCACGTAGCACCTGTCATGCAGCGAGCCTCAGCAAGCGGCTGTGTCTGTATTGCTGTGCCCCCCCTTCTATTTGTACTTCCAACACATGGTGAGTGATGGATCTGCACAGATATTGCAAGTGCAGTGCTGGTGCTCAGACTGTAGGTGTGGAAATTGCAGAACAGGTCCTCTCTTATTGGGCTCTTTTCTTAAGAAAACAACATGAGGAAAAGTAGTACAGGTGCTGGGAAGACTTTGGACTCTCCGACCAGCAGCTTTGGGTTTGCACTCCAATTTGCCATTTATTGCTTCTGTAAACTGAGGCAAGCTACTGACTTAGAAAGGCTTGCCTTTCGGTCACTCACCTGTAAAGTGTGAATGTGAGCCGAGTGACATACACACATGTGTATATGGTGATGTGCAGAGGGTTCACGCACTGCATCTGACACACAGAACGCCCAGTGGTTATTAGCTATTTTCAGTCTCAAGATTCATCACTATGAAAAATTAATGATAAGTTATCCTTTACCCAATAGAATTCTGAGAAAAAGACGGGAGTAGTTCTCTAATAGGCATTATAATATATGGTGGCTAACCACTGATTTTATGTCAGAATCTGTACAGATTGGGTCCCAATTTTATCTTCTGTACAATGAAGATAGTAATAACTTCTACTTCTCTAAGATTTGAAAAAAATTAGAGAATCAAATAAGAACACATGTAAAGTGCATTGTTGGTGGCACATAAAAACATCTCAGTAGTATTTATCATTGTTACCCTCTTCCTGCTCACATTCCCCTCCTCTTGTCTTGCACATGATCTGGGGCACCACCACTGCCAAGTCTGTCTGATTCTCATTCCATATGGGCCAATATGGTTCCACAGTCATTAACGGACATTATAAAGAAGTATGGGCCGAGTGAGAGAAATGCTGGAGTATTCATGTAAGGATCAAACATTCAAGACTATCTATCTCAATCTTAAAATAACTATCCCAGAGACCCTGGGAAAGGCCATGAAAAAAATCAAAGCAACTAAACCTCTCTCAATCC